>CM031234.1:824658351-824843351 GCA_018340775.1 Taxus wallichiana var. yunnanensis | reverse complement strand
AAAATTTATAAATATGGGGAAGAAGTATAGCTGGGCTCCAAAGCGCAATGAAGACTTGTGCATCACGATGAGATGTGGACATACACAGAAAATTTCTAGTGGAGAGGAACTCAAGTGGCAAACACAATGACACAAGGGAGGGTTACACTTACTCACACCTCAAGTCTTCTACGATATTTCTTTTACATGTTCCAGTAGTATTGCAAATTTGAGAACACTATGGAGCATGTGCACAAGTGTAAGCTCGTATGGCATGCCAAATGGATCACTTCCCTTGAGTGGAAATAAATTCAACTTACCACAAATGTTTTGGAGTGCATACATGCTTTGTCAAAGCATGACCCTCAAGAAGTAGTAGTTTCCTATGACTAACTTAAGGAAACATTTCTCAAGGAATTTGATATTCCTAAGTTTGAGAAACAATGTATCTACTTGTTGAAAGACACATGTCGATTTGACAACATGTGTGTGTACATACGGACACATAGTTCAACACTTTTATTTCTAAATCATCTTATAAAATCCATATGTTGCGCATGCACAATGGTTTGTATATGGGTTTCAAATTCCATTACAACATGTCCTATCACATAAAAATTTCATGGACCCAAGAGAGGCACTAGAAGTGAAACTACATACGAAATTAGTAGGAAATATTGATATTAGAGTCATCTCATTCATGGAGGCACAAATAGTGTCACCGGTGACCCAAATGGAGAAGTAGATTGAAAATAATGCTAGAGAAATGTGTAATGGAATATAATGGACATAGTTTGTGGTAGAAGGCCACACCAAGACAAACTACCCCAGCGTAGTGTCCACCATGTTCAAAGCATGTGAAATTTGTGAAGAAGGTCGGGATGTAAGGAATTGTCACTTAATTTAGCATGTGAACCCAACAAAGGTATCACTCTACTACAACATCTATGATGAACATACACATAATACAAATTATTATCGTGTAATAGATAAAATACATGAGGTCGAGCCCTTGAGATAAGGCAAGCAATTATAGGGAATAATAAAGAAGACTATGGAGTAAATACACGCAAATGTGATGGTCGAGGACATGGTGAAGGTAAAGGGGAAGATTTCCACCTAGAACCTATTGTAAGTGTGGGTCCTTATATCACTACCAAAGAGACTTCCTTGCATTCCCGATATGTGTGTACTATCATGGAGAACACAAGGGTGAAGATTATCTAGACCTATATGTTGCGATGAAGAAGAAAAGTGAGAAGGGTGCAGGAATGATAAGGATTGAGTGCAACCCACCAAATGAATGGAAAGATAATCCAAGCATTTCAAAACCAATCGATGTCTAAAGCTAAATATTATTACGAGAGGATTTTTGTGCACATACAATATTTTGAGTCCCCCTTGGAAGAAATTAGGCATGAAAATCCCTAATTCGGAAAAGGATACCCTAATGAAAGACAATAGAAGGAAGTCCCACATGAGACAAAGGATCTAGTTAGAGAGCTCTAAGGAGAGATTGAATTTCTCGGAGAGGACATGCATGCTAAAAATGAAGGGGAAGTCCCAAAATTTAAAAGGAAGAGAGATGAATTTAGAGAAGTCTACAAACTCTTACACATGGAATGATTCATCCCACTACTTGGGCAATGGATCTGATATAAAATCAAGGACATGACACTTGGAAAACATCTTAGTCAAACACATAACAAAGATATAAGAACTGCACAAGAAAAAGAGTATGATCGGAAATCTTGGTTGATACATGTATAAATGCTTGGAATATCGATGACTTATTGGTAGACATAGGGATGGAAGTCAACATACTCACATTTTGTGTGTGGAATAAGAAGGGGCACCCTACACTTCATCCATATCCACATGTCTTGTTTATGGCTAACAAGAATCGTGCACTACCAATAGGTGCTCTAAGATATTCCATTATCAACATTAAGGGAGTTAGATTCTGAAATGACTTCAAGGTAATTGGATTGGATGAGGTAGATAATTTCCCAATGCTCCTTCAAAGGCCTTGGTGCTACAAAAATAATACATATTTGCGCTTCAAAATCACTATATAAATTTTGAGAATAATTCTCAACGCATAATTATGCCAATGGCCACAAGCCAAGGACCACCATACCTAGAAAATGTTAAAGGAAGGGAAAACTTGGACCACATATCTAACATAAAATTTGAATGTATGGGGTATTTTGAACCAATTCAAGAAGGAATGATCCAATGGGATGATACGCATTCAGCTTTCGAAACATAATAAACATGACTTCTAAGAATTGGGCCCATGTTTTTTATGAATGAATTATGTGGGATTGTGGTGTTGTTTAAACAAACAAGTGGTAGATGATCAATGCATGACCAAGACCTAAGGTAAACTATGTGAGATGACCTTGAAAAGATAATATTTCCCATATGCCTCATTATTAGGGTGGAGGGAATATCCAAACATTTGTATAGGAGATGAAGGTCTAGATGCCATCCTATGAAAGAGTGTTTATCAATACTATGGTATACAAGGTACAAAGAACTACAACAAGGTGGTGGGCAACTCATTATCAATATTTAGAGTCACGAGATCAGTTTTACGATGCCATGCATGCAATATTTGATCAAACTAATCACACGTGTAGGTTACCTAAGGTATAGTGGAGTCACAAAACCTAAGGAACACTTGGAAATATGTGAAGCCATTTGGAAGGAGGGTTCTTTGTCACTCAAACTTTCCTTATAGATGCATGAATTTTACCACATCCTATGTGTTTGGGAAAGTGCTTGGTATGTTTACAAAGGAAACTATAAAATGGGAAGAAGTAAAGGTTAACTTTATGCATACATTCACCTTCACTTCTAATGCAATCAATCTACAACAGTCACTCCAATTGATTTAGAAAACAATATTAGGAGATGATGATTTTGGGGAGGATTACATGTTAAATATATAGAAGAAAAATGGGATGGCATTGTTGAAAACCTTTGAGTGCAGCATAAACAATGACTCCATTTAAGAAGATGAAACTATATGGTAGGTGCATAATTGGTAGAGCAAGGGTAACGAGAACATGGTTTGTTAGATAGATGAAGAAACAAGCACAAACCACCTCAAAATTGAGAAATTTATTGGTTCGCATAAGGTAATGGATAAGAAACACTTTGGTAAGGATCCATATAGTGATCAGCTAAAGTCAATTAAGGTTAACATACGCATGGAAAAGGTGTTTAAGATAACGAATATCGAGACTATTGGTCTAAGAGAAAAAATAACTAAGATAACAAAACTATTGTGTAACAATGAAGACCTCTTCCCATGTAGCTATAAAGAGATGAAGGATGTGCATCATTCTTTAGGAAATATGCATATAAATTTGATCAAGGAGCTAAGCCAATGTGCAAGAGACCATAGCGAATGAATCCTAACCTACACGCAAAAGTAAAAGAGGAAGTTAACAATATGTTGGTAGCATGAATTGTAGTGCCCATGGAAGAAATGGAATGGATAATCCTTATGGTGATAAGCATAAAGAAGGATGGGTGCATCAAAATATGTGTCGATTATAGGCAACTAGATGCAATATGTGTTGTCGATCCATTTCCAAAATGTTTTACATAAGAAATTTTGGAAGGTGATTCGGGTGAGAGATATGCACATTTATAGAAGGGTTCTCAAGCTATCATCAGTGCAAATAGCTAAGAAGGACCACCATAAGATAACTTATGTGATGTAATGGGGACCATTTGCTTACATAGTGACATCTTTCGTGCTTAAGAACGTGTCTACGGTGTTCTTGTGCATTGTGGTGGCCAAGTTTGAGGAATTCTTTATAAATTTATTACAAATATACTTGGATGAATGGATTGTATATGGCCTAGTCAAAGACCATTGTGAATATTTTCACCTAATGTTTGAACGCAACCGTCAATTGCAAATTTCACTAAACCTCAAGAAGTGTGTCTTCGTGAATCCTTTCAAAATGTTGCATGGACACATTACATGCAAAAATGGACTTCTTACCGACCCAACAAAGATAGTGATTATTTTCCAAGTTGATGTGCCACAAATAGGATGGGATGTGCGTGTATTCCCGGTACATTTTGGCTATTATAGAAAATTCATAAAGGTGTATGCCAAGATTAACCTACCACTAGAGAAGATAATAAAAACAAGGAGACTTTGAATGTATTGAAGAAAAACAAATGGCCTCTAAGGAATTGAAAGAGAAACTATTAAGTGCACTAATACTTCAATTCCCAAACTAGACAACTCCATTCCATGTGCACATCGATGCATCTAGCACAACGGTTAGCACAATTCTTGTGCAAATAGGTAAGGACAATTTGGATAATCCAATATTCTTTTCCATTTGGAAGCTAACTCCCATAGAGAAACTATACAACAGAGCATGAAGGGATCTCCATGGGCTATGTGTTTGCTAAAATTGAAGCAATATTTGTTAGCAACCCCTTTGTTTTCTATACGAGATCACATGGCACTAAAGTATTTAGTAAACAAGATAGTGTTACATGGGTGTATATACTTTTGAATCATCCTGTTATGAGAATTTTTGTTCTCCATAATGGTCAAGCTAGAAAAATAATGTTGGACTAGACCATCTCTCACACACTACAACTAACACTTGATATTGAATATGGAATGCAAGATTGAAACATTCTAAGGATAAAGAGTGCATCATATGAGATAAATGATATCGTACTCTTCGTATAATGTAGAATCGTGTCGATCATTGGAATTCTCAACAAAAAGGAAGTGGCAATAAGAACAATGTCATATTAGATTATTAATGGATATCTATACAAAATGGGTAGGGATGAAGTTTTGCGTAGGTGCATGATGTAACATGAGCAATAGGGAATACTAAGAGAAGCACATAAAGGCATTGCCAATGCATATTATTTAGGCAACGTGAGAACATGGAAAATATTAACGGATTTTGGTTGTAGAATCTTTTCTAAGATGCCAAGGACTATGTGCAAAAATATGATCATTAAGAATATGTAGGGAAACCTAGAAAGTGTGATGAGATGTCTTTGCATCTCCTCCTTGTGTAGGATAATATTGAAAAATGGGTGATTGAATTTGTCGGCCCCATGAACCTAGCTACATGGCGTATAAGTGCAAGGTATATAATCACGACTATTGATTACCTCACACATTGGGTAGAGGCTATATCAACTCAAGATTGAATTTCCATGACAACAACCAGTCCATGTGGAAAATATCATTAACATGTATGGATTCCCATTGAATTTGACAAGTGATAGAGGAACTCATTTCTTGAATGAGACATTGCATAATGCACATATTACTATTAGAATTTGTGATCGCACATCACAAAATAATGTCTTACCATCCCCAAGCTAATGGAACAATGGAAGATTTCAATAAAATTTTGAGCAATGAACTAACCAATCTACGACATTGGAAAGAAATATTGGGATGGTAAAGTATGAATAGCTCTATAAGCATATAGAACAACATATAAGCACTTGAATAAAGTGACTCCTTTTTAATTGGTGTTTGGAGTAGATGCACTGGTGCTAATAGATTTGATGGTACCCTCTCTAAGGATCTTGTGCATCACAAATTTAGATGATGAGGTATCAATCATGGAGTGTGTTGTCATAAGATCAGTGAAACTTCAAAACTTTACAAGTCATGCAAAAAAATCTGTGTGTTTTGGTCATTGTGTTCCCTCTTGCTAAGCCATTTTTCAAAGGAGTCAATCAAATTTTGGCAAAATTGAGTTAAAAACAGAGCAAGTCGGACTTTTGAGGAACAAGTGGAACAATTCCTATGTTCCACTTGTTCCCCGCATCTCCGCCATGGCCGATTTTCATAGAGAATTTGGTGAAATCGATATTTGTTGGCATTAAGGGAAAAGTTATTTTGTTCCTCATGTTCACTAATTTTCCGCAGCAACCGATCGGTAAGGGATTGGTTATGTCGGTCCTCTGTGGAACTCTTTGAACTGTTCATCACTTCTGCTGATGCTCCGCAAACCCGCCTTATCCGAACCCTTCGAAAAATAGTGATGTTGTGGATACATCGGACTTGTCAAGCACTAAGGGAACAGTGCTCATGTTCCTTCTGTTTGCCGCTTTACCGCACAACCTGAATAAGTAATGTTTCAGTGAAGTCGGTGATACGTGGAACTCCCATAACAATTCCTTAGTTCCACAAACACTCTGCAGACCCACCTGCGTCGACAAAACCAAGAAGTGATAGAAGTCAGTTAATTCATCCCATTCAAGCACTCGGGGAACTATTCCTTGTTCCATATGTACCCTAATTCACTTCCCAAGCCGCTAAAACAAAAAAATCAGTGATTGAAGGCACTCATGGAGCAGTTCCTCAGTTCCTCCTATTCTTCGATTTGTCGCCTAGACTGATTCTCATGCCAAATTTCACAGGAACTATCAAAATTCACGAAAGTGTGATGATAATGAAGGTTTCATACTTGAGATTTTGGAATGTAATGATGAAATATTGCACTAGTGCAAAACTTGATGTAATTTCAACTCAAGTTATGTAAACTAGAGTTTAAGTGAGTTAGAGTGGAGAGTAGTTAAAATAACTACTTTTGGGCCAAATGAGCCTATAAAAGGCATAAATGTAATTATAAAGGGGTGATTCTATCTCTCTTTTTGGAGAAGAATGGTTGTAACTTTGTGCACACTATTTTTCTCCATTATATAAGAATGCAATGGTTTTCTGCTTTCGTATTTATGTTCTCTGATTGTAAATTCTACAATTCTATTTATGATTGGATGATATCATTGATGTTGTTGCTCCTTCATGGTGTGTTCAATGCTCTGATATTCAGACTTTGTGTTGGTTGTCAAGGTACGTGGATTTTGTGCCATATCCACACATTCGGAGGTGATAAAGACTTTGTGCTTTGCAGATTTTTGTTTATCATTGTATTTTGTTCTTCCTACAAGATAGAGGGTTTCTTCTCTATGTTTATATGCGAGAATATTTTAATAGTCCTCTCGATTCCAACTCGTTGTAGTTTTCTCATTCTTCTCATTTCTAGTTCTCTTTTTCTTCCCTTTTCCAATTTTGTTGCCCTTTTGTGCTTTTTGGTCAAAAGCACCAAAAATACAAAAACCATCATACGAGGGAACTGCCTCAAACGCGAGAAAATCCACCCTACCAATAGGTGACTTTCCCTAACTGTTGCAAGTTTTTATGTGCTTCCATTGGGCATATTCAGCAACATAAAATCCAACCAACAGAGTGCCTCACAACTCTTCTAAATATGGATGAAAAATGAGTTTACGCATGTTAGAGACAACGGATAGAGAATGAGCAACAAAAGGCATGGCATGATCACAATATAAAGAACACAACTTTTGCAAAGGGTGCACTTATTTTACTCTATGACTCAAATTTTGTGTGCCACCTAGGAAAATTAAAGACACATTAGCTATGGCCCTATGAAATACATGAAACTCGCCTACGGGGCATGTAAATTGAAAATTCTCAATGGAGATTTGTTATTAAGCCACTTAAATGGAAGTGGGATAAAACCATGCCACCCATGAAGGCCCTCTTTGTAAATGAATAAGGTGTATGCCACTAGGTTAGAAAAGTCGTGTCTTTTTAGGTAGTTTTGAATTATGCATTTCCTTTAGTTAAAATAAGCGCACATTTATCATGCACTTGGTAGCAATCATATTCATTCAACGATATGCCCTCATTGATTCGAATACTATTTCAATTATCGTTACCATTTGTTGTATTTCATGATTCTTCTTCTAAAAAAGGTATGGTAACAAAAGAATATATATGTATGGAGGACCATGCACGAGATTAGTGTGGAGCGAAAAAGAGTATGGAAACTCTTAGAATTTGAATAAAATAGTGTGTTCATAGCATATGAACTCTTGCAATAGTGTTGTTTTGTAGACTTGTTCTTAAAATTAACAAGGGAAAAATGGGATAATTGACAAAGGCATAAAGCAAGGTATGATTGGAGCACTTGAAAAGAAGTGGAAAGAAAGTAGTGTGTGGGAAGGCTAAGGGGCTAGGAGGTACATGTAAGGAAGCAATATGCTAAACATGTAAGGAGTGCAAAGACAACCCAAGAATGTGTGCAAAAAGTATGGATAAAAGTGTGGGAAAAGAAACACAAAGTCCACATAAATCGTGATGCACACATGTATTATGATGATGTCACCACCCATTTAAGACAAGTTCAAAATCGAGAAAATGAGTGGGAACTAGAATTGGAAATAATTGGCAACCACTTGTTAATAAATGTAGAAGGTGGTGAGTTGAGAGTTCACGCATGCAAAATAATTAAATGCAACTTGACATACCAAATTTAGAAGGGTATAAATGGAGTGGAGGAAGTCATTTGCAAATACTTGCATTTTCACAAATTCAAAGCTCCATCTAAAAAAAGAACCTATAGTTGAAAAGAGAATTTATGAGCACACAAATAAACATCTTCTACCATTAATTGAAGGACTTGAGCTCATGAACGTGAAGAAAATAGGAAATTAAGGTGGGAAAAACTCATAAGGTTGTAGGTTGCATGTTGAAGGGCCATGATATTCTGTTTTTGGCCACCATTAACATGGGAGTCGAGATCTCTTAGCAAGACAAGGGGTTTTAGGGCCCTTAACTACCCAAGAGTGAATCAAAATGGGTCCAAAACTAGGAGACAATTTGACATAGTTATACTTGGGGAGGTGTAAAAGTGTGTTTGTTGTATGAATCAAGTTCATACATCGAGTCATGTTTGTCAAGCAAATCAAGTAATTCAATGTTGGGGGATGAAGAAGAGGAAAAGATCATAATCCAAGAACTTGACGACATAGACGTGGAATTCGAGTAGTCGTAACCTAGCACTTCTTACGTGGGAACAAGCAAGAAGTGACCACGCACAATGATGCCTAATAGGAAGGTGAAAGTAAAGTCCAAGTCTACCGCACCCCTTACAAATATGTTTTCTAAAATATACTATTCATACTTCATGGTGCATGACGAAGATTGGAAATCTATGGTGACAATGTGTAAGATCATGGATTTTAATCATCGTGCACCAAGATTAGAAGTGAGATTAATAACTAAAGGGACACCAAATCAAGATTACAACCTAACATTAACGCATGGTCAAAATATTGATCAATTACCCTCAATGGGTTTATAGCATTCCTAATATAACAACACAATATCAAGGGGCAAAAATGCAAAAATGTGAGGATGGTGGTGAATATGCGAATTTCAAATTCGTGAAGGAGGTTGCGGCTTTTGGTGAAGTGTCGAATGAATGGCGCAATCTTGTGGATATAGTCTAATCAATGGATGTTATCCTCGAGCGAGGCAAAGGTGGCAAAGGTGGACCTTTCAAATGAAGTAATCGGGAAGGTATCCATCCTTAGAAGGTGTGCCCTATTTGGCAACTTTTTTGAAAAATGATTTGTCATTGTTGCCGTGGAAAAATGGTGCGACCACCAATGGGAAAGTGGTGTCTCCCTACATTTTCTCCCAAAGGGCTTCTTCGCCATCATCTACGGGGGTGAGGAACATAAGTTTGAAGCTTTGTGGTGTAAAGAATGGTTCTTGGAGGATGCTAGCCTCTTCCTTCAATCGTGGATTCCAAACTTTGATGCTTGCTCGACTCTCATGGGAGATACACCCATCTAGATTTGTTTGTTTGCCTTATCAATCGAATATTAGGAGGGCACTCTCACCAAAATTTACCAAGGTATTGGTAGGGTCCTTCAAATCGACATTGATTCTCGAATGATACGTTGGTCTCCAATGTTATGGTTTGCATATCTTTAGACCTATTGAAGCCCTTGCCAAAATTGGTCAAGATCCGCACCAATGAAAGAGATTGGTCGCAGCTATCGATTATGAAAAGATACAATTCAAATGCTTCCATTGCCACTAAATTGGACATATCAAAAGGTGATGTCCGGTGCTCATGTAGGATTCACAAAGAGGAAACTTGAAACCAAAACATGGTGGTCCCTTAATGGCTTTCATGTGGTGGAATGGGTGAAAGGCTTTCTACTCTCCTAATTTCAACCCCTCGGCCTCTCGTGTGGTGGAAGATCTAACTAAAAAATCAAGATGTTGGGATTTAAAATCAAGATGAGGACCCCTAGGTATTCAAAGGTTGTCTAGAATCTATTCTTAAGGAAATTGAGTGTGTTGCACGACAATCGTCTTCCCGACATCGGTGATAAAATCAAGTATACTAAATGGAAAAGGGGGATCTCTTAAAGAATTGCAAGATTGGGTGTCCTAAAAAATATCAACCTTTTTGGATGATGAAGATTTAATTAAAAATACGGTGGAATGCTCAATTCATGTAACTGATTCTTCCCTGAAAGACTGATAATTGTGGGCCTTTGGGCAAAGCGGAAAAAAATCTAAACATGAGAAGGCTAAAGTCGAAGTTGTTATCATCGCCCAAAATGTCATCGACGTCTTCTTCAATCCGAGAAGTAGAAATCCTCTTCCTCGATGAGGATAATTTCGTGGAATGCTAGAGGCTAAAATGCCTCAAAAAACATCATTTAATCAAGCGTTGTACACAGAAGGCTAAATCTGAATTTGTTGTCGTCGCCCAAAATGTCATCAACACCTTCTTCAATCTTAAGAAGTAAAGGGTGGAAGTCCCTCCTCTTCCTCAATGAGGATAATTTCGTGGAATTTTAGAGGTTGAAATGCCTCTAACAAACATTGCTTAATCAAGTGTTGTATACTCTAGTAGGAAGTAGATATTTTTCTCCTTCGGAGACTAAATTGTTTGAATCTAAAGACAAAAAACTTTGGGTCTAAATTAGATAGGTTCGAACGCTTCCTTTGTCAACACTTGTGGCACCTCTAAAATGTTGGGAATCATTTAGTGTTCTGCAAAGTTTCAATAACCGCGCTTCTTCGACATCCCAACTTGGATGCTTTGCAAAGTCGCCTCCTTATGTGATGGCTCCAAGTTCCACAACTTTAATGTTTATGGACCCAATAGCCCTATCCTCGAAAAATCAGATTTGGCAGAGATCTTTGTAGAACACCCGAACCTCAACAACATGAATAGTGTGTTAGGAGGATATTCTAACGTTGTCCTCATAGATAGGAATGAGGTTGGGGGTCTTTTCATGGCTAATCAGTCCTAGAGGGACTTCGGGCTTTCTACCTCTTCAATCAATTGGTTGACATTGAACCTAAACATGGATGATTCACATGGACAAACAAGCATCTCGATTTCAACAACATCATGGAGAGGTTGGAAGATTCATGGTTAATGCTAATTGGCTACAAATGGAATGCGTCACTAAATGCTCAGTTCCTTCAATCTAAAGCTTGGACCACTTCCTAATGCTTCTCTCCTTTGCAAGCGACTCGGCGCCTCCCAAATGACCTTACAAATTTGAGCTAATGTGGCTTCGTGACAAAAGGCTTTCAACTTTAATGGAATCATGGTGGGATCCCTTTTCGGATCAAGGTTCTAAGATGTTCATTCTCGCCAAAATATTATTTAGGATCAAGCAAAGGTCCTTTCAAATTTGAGCTAATGGGGTTTTGTGACAAAAGGCTTTCTTTTCAAATCGTGGGTTCTAAGATGTTCATTCTCGCCAAAATATTATTTGGGATCAAGCAAAGGTTAAGGGATTGAAACAAGAACAGTTTAAAAACATTTTCAAAGAAAATGTGAGAGTGGAGTCCAACCTCAAAGTTCTAAATGAATGAATATTCGTGGAAGGCATGAACCAAATTTCTTATGAGCTTGAGAAAAATCTTCTAGAAGAATGCGGGGAGCTTTTGCTCAAAGAAGAAATATACATGAAACAAAATTTCCAAGAAGGATGGCTAAAAGAGGGTGACCGCACCACAACTCTTTCAAAACTCAGTTTGTGCTCGACGAAACTAAAATAAGATCTCCTCAATGAAAAAATGACAGAGGAGAGGTAATTTAGGAGGAGGATATCAAGTCTAAAGTTGTCCATTCTTTGAAAACCCTTTTTGGGTGCACCGAGGCATCCAACCTCTCATTTCAAAATGAGTTATTGCATCGCATCCCCTCTCTTGTCAGTCAAGCTCACAACGATCATGTCATGGCCCCGTTCTCCAAAGATGAGGTTAGGAACGCTCTCTTTTCTATGGAGCGAGACAATGCGCCAAGTTCGGATGGTTTTCCTACCGCCTTCTTCCAAGATTTTTGGCACATTATGGGGATGTCATCACTACTTGCAGCTTGAAGAATCCGTGAAGGGCTAAGTCCATATTGAAGGAATTTCAATTGCACCTTCATATGCCTTATTCCCAAAAGAGATCGGGAGGAATCTTTTGATGACTTTAGGTCGATTTCTCTCTCAATATGGTCTACAAAATAATCACCAAGGTCATTGTTATTCATCTCACGCCCATTCTAAACTCTGTCATTTCTCTAGAGTAAACCGGGTTTCTTCTTGGGAGGCTTATCTCGAAGGGGATCATCATAACACATGAGATCATGCACTCTTTATCACCATCACTCCCCAAGTATGTTGATCAAGCTCAACATCAACAAATCCTACAATCATGTGAATTGGAGATTTCTCATGACTACTGATGAGGAGATTTGCATTCTCATTGGATTTATGTAAGTGAATCTATAGTTGCATCTTGGATCCCAACTTTAGGGTTTTTTTTTTCTGCAACTCATGGGATCGATTAAGGTGACCCCCTCCCTCCCTTCCTCTTCATCTTGATGATTAAAGCCCTTGGCCTGGTTATTTCTTTTGCCTACCAATGTCGTCGGATTCAAGGCATCCAGGCCACGGAGCATTTGGATCCCTTCTCCCACTATCAATTCGTTGACAACACTTTCTATTCAAACTCGCTCATAAGCGAGAGGCAAGAGCTTTGAAAAGTATATTGGATACATATTATATGGTTGTTGGGCAACTCACCAACGAAGCCAAATCAAATATTTTCTTCTTCAACCTCCCGTTAGGCGTCAAGTTTAAATTAAGGAGATATTGAGTTTTAACATTGGTTCTCTCCCTCACAAATACCTTGGCATACCCTTGTTCATTAGGCCCAAAGAAGGTCTCTCACTAGCGTAGTAGATTTCGCCTTTCAATCTCAACTCAATTCTTGTAGTGGAAAATGGTTGTCATTGGTGGGGCGTTTGACTCTGGTGTTATCTATCTTGTGTTCTTATTTCTATGATGTATGTTCTTTGAGGCCCCTGGTGCAATCCTCCAAGAGCTTTCTAGCATTATGAGATCCTTTCTCTAGCAAGGGACTAAGGATTCCAAGAAAATCCCCTTACTAAAATGGGACCAAGTCTATCACCCAAAGTCTTGTGGGTGGGTTGGCATTAGAAATATGGAGATACATCATCGAGCCCTCAAGGCAAAACTCATTTGGCTATTGCTTAAGAACATCGAGGCAAAATGGTGCAGGGTACTCCAACTCAAGTACCAGGGCTCTACCCTGTGTGAGCTCATACTATCCTCTCCCCACTCCCCTAAAAGATCCCACCTATGGAATTTCATTATATGGTGCCAACCCATCATCGAAAGATTTGCCTCATGTGGCAAATCAAAAATGGACCGAGAGCCAACTTTTGGCTCGATTCTTGGAATGGACATCTTCCTCTTGGCGAAATGCATGAATTCGATGATTTGTGCACCTTTCTCATAAATGAGTGGGGTGCAAAGGTAGAAAACTATTGGGAATTCCTTCATTTGATTCTTTGCCCATGGTTTGCTAGAAATCTCTAAGGGATCTGCCCTTTCCTCATATCTTGTTGCATTGCCTACAAGAAGAGCTCAATAATAAAAGAATTCACTTTTCTCTGGAAGAGCACAACATCATCTAGGTGGCTACCAAATCTGGGGAATACATGGTGACTACGACTACAATTTGATAGTGTTGGTTGAAGGCAATGAAGAAGTCTCTTGGTCGAAGTGTTGGGCTAAGGAATGCTCACCAAAGGCAGTGCCTTTTCTTGGTTAGCCTTCCAAACGAAAGATTCTAACATAGAAGAGGCGTCGAAATTGGGTCTACACAGCCCTACACTATGATTCCTTTGCCTTAATGGTGAAGAAGACATTGACCATCTTCTCCTCCATTGTCCTTCTACCGAGGAGGGTTGGGATTGGTATGTCAAAAACTTAAGCTCGGTTGGGTCCTTCCGGAGGATATCACATATGTGTTGCACTTCCATTCATTTGAACAATCAATTTGCATTTATTTAGTTATGCAGCCCGTCGCTCCTCATTTGGCACATCTAGTGGGAACGAAACAAGCATATTTTCAAGATTGAATCAAGCTCAATCTCCTCTATAATTAATAAACTGAAATTGCCATTTTAGAAACAATGATGTCTTCAATAAAGGCCAATGCCCAATTTTAGCATGAGATATCGAGCTTTTGAATAATTGTTCTCTTCTTCAATCCTCTCTCATTAATGGGTCTAATGTATCGTCTTCATCACGAAGCAAATTAAGAAAGCTCAACTCTAAATGGATTCCCCCTCCCGGTTTTCAAGCTAAACCACAACGGGGCTTCTAAGTGTAATCCAGGATCTCATGTGCAGGATGCATCAACAAGGATTGCTCTAGGTCTTTTGATTCAAGTTGGGTCTTTCCACCTCCCGGATGGTTCATGTAATGTTGTGGAGGCATCAACATTAGTACATGGTCTTCGATTGGCTCTTAGTTGTGGCATCGATCGAATTTGTATTGAAGGAGACTCCATGGTCATTACAAATGTTCTCAAACCCGAGAAATCCAAGGCTTGGCAAATCAACAACATCCTCGACCATGCCTGTCATCTCCTCTCCGTATTCACCAACTAGAGCATCCAGATTGCTATTCGTAATAAGGTGGCAGATTTCCTCACTAATCATGGTGCCTCCCAAAATTTGGGTGACTTGGTTGATAATACGGTTGATTCGTGGCATGGGCAATGAGAGTTACTCCATGATTTGTCATCTACTTCGATGAATCATCACTAAGTCATCTTTGGTCTCATTCCCATGTCAACATTTCCTTTTGGCTCATTGTTTGGATCTCACAATCCTGCCAAAACTGCTTATGCTATTGTTGATAACGTGCTCCAATTGAGCTGAACAAAAAGGTAGTTGTCGTCATTGCTATGCACTTCATTCGCCTTGCTCATCGAGTTGGGCTTGGCTTTGTGGTAGACGAACTCGGGTTGTAATCCCCGGAGTCCTCTTTACATTCAACTAGCCTATGGACGATGTTATGGCTAGGAAGATTTCTTGGAACTAGAGCGGCATTTCAACATTGTGGCAAATTTTGCATAAAGGGTGGTTACTCACTTTGTCACAACAAGGAGTCCTCTAGGAGTCTTCTCCCACAACACAATTTGCTCTCTCTGTGTGCCCCTATCATCCATGTAATCTCAAGGATTGTATCTGTGAGGAAGTGTGTTGCAAGGGCCTACAAATTTCTTGTTCACATTGCTGGTCTTGCAAAGCAAGACATCTCCTTGGGTGGCAAAATGGATTTTCTACCCCGTGCCCCAGCGAAATGCGAAAGGCTTGGAAATTGGTGCCGAGGATGTGTTGACAAAGGAATCTGCCACAACTTAATGTGATCTTTCCATTTTTGTTTTTTTGTTTGCTTTGCCATGTTCTCTCCCCCTGGAGATCTAGTTCTGAATTTTTGTAATCTAATACTGAGTGGCTGTATGTTGACCCTCCTATATGAAAAGCTTGGTTTTGTGAAATACCTTTGTATGGTTATTAGAACCATTGGCAATTCACCTCGAACCATATCTACGTATCTTGTAAATGTTTTCACTATCAATATAATCGCGAGAGGGACCCGTCAACCCTTGTTTACAAATAAAAAGAAACACATGGTCGAAATATTGAGATTCTTGCAACTGTAAGCAAGGTTCTCCCTATTTGAAGACCCAATACAGTGACCAACAAAAATTTGCATTGGACTGAGGGGACCAGTAATTGAGAGAGGTCCAAGAGTTGTGAAGGTACATGTGAACCAAGTGACCATTTCTTGTTTGTATAAAAATTATTAGATGTGACATAAAATTAATGGTTTAAGTAAACAATAGCCATCACAACATATCATACAAAAACATAGCAAACCATATGGTGACATGTGTGCACACACAGTACATAACAATATGTACAAGTATCGATCATGCATTATATAGTGACACCTCGTGTCAAAGGTGATTGTGTGGAAAAATACATGATAAATCAGACCTCCGAATTTCACTGTAGACAGCTAAGATGCCGTTTCAGCTCATGTTAAGAAAAATTAAGATCTGATGTTGTACCATGTAGATGCCTTGTGGTCACGAAGTTGTGTCCCACTACTAGGCCCCCTCCCTAGTACGCTAGAGGATTTCCTCAGTGAAATTGAAGCCAGGATTCCCAGGCTACATAAAAAGCCCCGTGAGTGAAAACCCCCACAATGGAATGGCCATTGCATTGAAAAGATGAAGTCTACACATGGGACTTTCTGGTTCTTGCACAGCTGATTTATTAATGCTACTGCTTACTGTAAGAGAAACTCCTGCAAACAGGTAAATAAACATGTTAGTGCAGACTAATATTCTGATCATAATCCACGTAACTCAGCTCAAGAGTTTGACAAAATCGCACATTGGCTGGCAGCCATCAAATCATGGTTGAGATGAAGGGGCTTGGGATAAATATAAGGGTGCCAGATCTTAAACTATATAAGTTAGCTCCCTTCTCCATCACCACACCAGAAAAATTGAATTGGAAGTAAGAAAACCCAAACTTCGATCACAGGCTCACTTCGTGACATGCAGATGGCTCTGGAAAACTTAAATTTGACATTTTGTCAAACAATATTGCACCATTTAGAGGTACAAATAAGAAGGCAGATTTAGAAATAGCCTTGAGAACAGCTGTTCCCACCTATGTCACAAGGTAGGCCGAATTTTATGGAAAATGTTCGAACTTTGATGAACTTCATCCCCGTCAAACAAAGTGAAACCAAAGAATGGAAAGTTCTCTCTGCTTTGTTCCTCTGACATATTTACAGATTTTTTTAGAAAATTTAATTGATAAAAAAATATCTTTCATTCAAGCTTAAAGATGCTTCCTTTCGAACAAAATCAATTTGCGTACTTGAACCGGACATTATCCTCATCAAACATGAAATCCAATTCAAACCTTGTGACTTGGTTCCCACTACCTTGCAAAGAAATTTTCAATGGCACTGACCACAGGAGCGTAGATTTTCTCAAAGCAATGGTACATGTTAGAGAGAGAGGGAGAATCGCAGTAAAAGGTACATGTTTCATAGCCTCGATTGAGATCCTCGTTGCCGTGATCCATGTGTGATTAGAGATTGCCAAAGGAAACAGACAATCCTCGATTGTTCAGCACAACTCAGTACAGAATCACCATGGCTCAACTGCCCTTCCACCAGCTTATATGGCTAATTTTCTCTAAGACAGATAAGATTCCACCAACATCAGATACACAACAGTCTGTGCTTTGCAGAGAGTCTACCATCGAAATGCACAGAACACAGTGCAGAATATCATTTTACCAAGATCGGGCAGGTTTTGCAATGATTTGTGCCAGAAATACAATGAATATGGTATTTTGAAATCAGACACGTTAAATTATGACACAGATCTTAGTGGCACACGCAAAATAAAAAAGAGTAATTGGAAGAATGATCCGCCTCGATCAGGCTTCTGTTCAGGTTTATATGACCAAATAAAAAATCCCAGTACTAGTCTACACGTTAATATGCTGGATTTGTAATCACAAGGGGCAAAGCATGGTGTCCATGATACATGAAAAAAGAAAACTAAAAAGAACCACAGTTAAGATGAGAAAACTCTTTACAAAATAAATCCAAGACCATTACACAATCATAATAACTCCAAACCACGTAACTGCTGACATTCTAAATTGGTCCCATCATCATCAATTTCCAGTACAAATAATATTCACAACTTAACCCACCAAAAGAGTCAAAGCATCCAGTTCTGAAGTAATTTTATGTTTGTGGCTAAAAGCATAGCACCCATAATACATGAACACAGAAAAAGGAACAAAAGAAAAAGAAATGTTAATAAGAGTTCACAAATGACAAAAGTAGGTCAATGGGAAAGAACAGCCGATTGCAATAGCAAGAGGGGGTCAAAAATGAGCTCTAATGACGAAAAGAAACAAGAGGCTCAAAGTTACAAGCATAACATCAAAAGGTTGTAACTAAGGATTGAATGATTTATAAACCCTGGACTTGTCAGAAAAGACACCATGAAGTATTAGAAAAGACTCACTGCCAAAGAAGATAGAGCTGATAAAGGGCATTGCTGATGAATGTTTGACACTCCAAAGAGAAATACCCTTACAAAATGAATTCAACACAGGAAACCTGACCAAAAGCATTTTTAAATACACAAGCACTACATATCAAAACAACACAGCCACCAACATTCTATAAAGGTTCTGTCATCATAATAACTTCAATGAATAAATAATATTCACAACTTTGATTCAATTGAGAATTTGCAGCTTTCTTCCAGCTTTCTTCATTAAGTCTCTTGCATTTACATGTTACTCAGCCATAGCTACCCCCAATTTTTTTTTAAATTGTATGTAATCCAGTAAGGGTCAAAGCATCAAATATTAAAGATTGTTTTTGTGCTGCTAAAACCATCTACAAACATTCACAGATACATAGAGCAGCAATCATAGATCACTAGTGTGTAACAAACGGCATTTTGTTTCAATTGCCAAATGTTAATATAATTTAGAATTCTTTCTCGGATTAATTGATCTACAAGAGGTTAGCACAAATGTGAGTTTCACAGACACCAAAATATTGGTACCAAACCCATCAATACATCTTCCTGTAAGTGCAAATCATTGGAGCAACTATATCATAATTTAGAGATCATCATATGCAAGGATCATATTAAGTTGCAGTCACTTTCAGAAAGTATCCTGTCAAACCAATTATATGACAAACATGAAAGGTTCCGGTACCTTCTCACTAAACTGTGAAAGCATTTCAATGTCGGAAAAGGTCAACAGCAGATCTGCACAATGTGTTTTGCATGGATAGCGCATTAACTTACGAGATATATAACAGCTCAAATGCACTGAATCTCAAAATACAAAATGGTAAAATTGCACTAACCTTAAAACGATACAAAGTGAGAAGTTCCAAAATTTGTATGTTTGACAATCATACTAGCTAAAATACATTCAATTTGATTAAAGCTACATCAATCCTCTGCCTCTTTCCTCTCATCCTTCAGCTCTTCTGGGTTCTGAAGATTTTCTCTTCCTCTTCCCAGATTCTTTTGATTCTGCACCTTCTCCAGAATCAGGTGTATTCCTTGTCCTGAAAGATATGCGAAAATTATCTTTCGAACCAAAATTTTCATCAGAATTAACTCCAGGTTCCTCCTGAACAATATAATATGGGCTCCCTAGCTCAGTGGCCTGTAATTGGTCTTGTGGAATGGATATCTTCATATCACAATCCTGGGAATTGTGTACTCCTCTGCCCATTCCTGATGATGTATTGCCAACCATAGATGCCTTTGACCCCTGCAATCCTTCTGTAGAAATATTACCTGTAGGATTCCTCTCCTTGTTCTTTCTCCGTCTTTTTATTTTACGACAAGGCGAGGCAGTACCAGTTACGCTTTGGAATTGCAGAAAGTCGAGGCTTTACACAATATATGTGATAACCATCATCACATCCATCACAGAGGACAATTTGATCATCGTTCTCATCAACTTGGCAAGTCACACATATACACGATGGACAATACCAATTTGGTGGAGGATTACATTTAAGCGGAGGCTTCAAGCAACTTAAATGAAAATATTTGAAAAGACAGTTAGTATTGGCACATTCTATAAGATTGTCACCATCTGTTTCTCCAGAAGAACATACTTTGCAAAGCTTTCTAACTGGTAATTCATTACTCTGCAGTTTCTCCTCTTCAGTACTGGCATGGACTTTTGTATCTTCTCTACCTACACCTTCACCTTGGTTTATTTCAAGCTCCTCTTTATTACTATGCAAACCAGCCACATTTTCATCACAACAAGTTCCTGTCCGCCCTCCACCAGTATGAGATTCAACAAATCCACCACCATTCTCTGGTTCCAACTCCCTACTCAGCCGTTCACAAACTATACAATGGTGTCCCTCCTTTTCATTATTTTTCGGCAGAGACTTACTGTTCTTTCCAGATGCAACACAAGAAGCACAGTACCAGCTGCCACTTGGAATGTCCTCAAGGGCAGGAGAAATGCAATATGTATGATAAGCTGCTTCACATGCATCACAGAGTACGATAGAATTATCACACTCATTAACACCACAAGATCTACAAACAAGAGTGTGGACTGATAACTCCAGTTCATCATTATAAGGAAGATTGCACTGTTTATTTGATACACATTGATTCATGGTATCCATATCCTTAGATGCAATATCTTTGTTGGGAGATGTATTCTCAACCTCCACTCCTCCATTTAAAATATTCTTGGATGCAATATCTTTGTTGGGAGATGTATTCTCGGCCTCCAATTTACCATTTAAAATATTCTTGGATGCAATATCTTTGTTGGGAGATGTATCCTCAGCCTCCTCTCCTCCATTTAAACTCACATTCTGCCCATTTTCTTTCTGCAAACTCAAACAAAAAATGTGATAAGCCTCGGCAACAGACAAAAAGGATTGAGCAAAACATAGAAAACTGCTTTGGAGCTAACCATGGTCATAAATCCTTGAAAGATTCAATTTTTCTAGAGCTAAGAAAAACCTACGAATGCTATAATGCATACCGAATTACTCAAATTAGGAATATTGTGCTCTTCAGCCATAGGAATACTCAAATTAGTAGGAGTATTGTGCTCTTCAGCGCTAGGTATACACCCCAGCTGGTTGTTACCCTTGGACAGATAATGCTGATCAATATTTTGAGGAGGTTCATGTAGACACTCTTCATTGGCTGATCCCACTTTTTTCCTTTTTAAGGCATCAACAAGACCATTGTCTCCAGCTTTTTCCCCAAATAAAGGAGCTACCTGAGGAATTCAAAACTCAATTAATTGGGTCTGCAGGCACATTGAGTCTTTCCCATATTCATTTGATGATCAGAAATTTTGAATTCATATGGAGAATTGAAAAACATACAAGGGGACAATTGTAAACTAAAGCCGGGGCAGTATTTTGATGATTGGCAAGGAAATAAATAGTTTATACTTGAGTAATTCTATCCAAAGACAATCTAACTATAAGTGAAGGTTGACATCCTACATTACCAGAAACATGACACTACACTATTGTTTGAAATTGCCATTATGTTTTCTTATAAATTTCTCATGTTCATAACAGAAACTTGGGCCATAACTTTTGCTCCAACCCTCACTTCCTACTTTATTTCCATTTCTTGTTCATTTTCCATTTCTCATTTCTAACAGAATTGCATAATAATACCACTCCACCTGATGTTAATTCCATAGAAAATTAATATTCAAGAGTACATTAGGTGTAATCCCTTAAGTACCTTCCAGTGATGCTTTTTCATTTTTGGATGTCTACAGCAATGCTTACTCTCAGCTATTGAAAACAAAATTTGAGTCCTTTCCACTTAATTGTTACTAAGATTTGTCTCAGATTTGTAATTCTTTAAACACAAAAAATGGACCATGCAATACTCCATGGTTATTAAATTGGTCATGCAAAGATAATATATTTCTATACTAGAACAAGACAAATCATAAAACAGAAATAACCAATCTACTCGTCAGGGGATAATACACAAATCTTAAGAAGCCTTGAAAGAGGGAAGGACTGGGGCGGGAGGAGGGATGGGGAAAGGCCACAAAGAGGAAGTGCAATAGGCTATCAGAATAAGGCCAGATCTGACCAGAGGATGGAGTGGAGAAAGGGAGGCAGAATAGGGGAACGTGAAGCAAAAATTTAAAGCTCATTCAGAACCATCATAACTTCCTGTCATTCTTCCAATAATAATAAAAATATCTTATGCCTACTGACTAAGCAGCTTAACAATGGAATCATTTCAGTCACATAAAATACAAAATATTTCAAAATGTATATTTGAAAAGTCCATCTAAACAATATTTCTTCATTTTAAAAAGATCTGAATGTCCAACCTGTTTTTGGTAAGCAGCCTCTGAACATTCTGAAAGCGAATTTGCAAGTACAATTATCTTTTGACCCACTGCACGTCGTTTTCCCACATCTGCAAGATTATTTCAAGTTTAATCAGTTGCCTTAACATGGCATCCCATTGTCTTGATAAACTAAAAGAAGCAAAACAAGGAGCTTAAACAAAATATTAACACAGCTAGCAAACAAAGTATAAACAGCTTATATCCATGGGGTTTACTCTTCCATGTAAAAGACTAAAAAACTGATGAAAGCCTTTATGTCAAGGGTTTTGTTCAGACTGTTATAATATTATGCCACAAAAGCAAGTCGGGCACTGGAGTGAATTTGCACAGGTGCTTCACAAGGGAACATCCTTGACAAGGCCTTCCAAGTCACATTAGTGGCAACACTTAACATGCAAAGTCGAGGGCATGCAGATCATCCCATTGCCAAATTATTCTATTACAGTGTAAGTGAAAAATGGAATTTCCATGTGAAGTTTCCTGATGCCCGAAGTGTCCTCCTTTACTTGTTTCCATGCAAATTCCAATCTTCAGCTCATCTCTCCTGATCGTATCTACTTACCCAAGGCCACCCTTCACCCTCAAGAGAAGATCTGCTCAAATGCGCATACCTCCATGCTCAAAGGAAAGTAGTCAAATCGCCTTTCCCAGCCAAAAAGGAAAATGGTGAATGGGTTTTGGTCCTGAAAGATAAAGTGTTGATTTAACATTCATGAGAACTGGAAACCCTTATAAGTGAAAAGCGATTTCCATGTGAAGCTTCCTGAAGCCTGAAGTTTTCTTCTCCTCTTGTTTCCACACAACTCCAATCCTAACCCCATTTCTCCTGATCCGATCCACTTAACAAGACCACCCTGTACCCTCAAGGGAAGATTTATTCAAATACCTACACCTCCATGCCCAAAGGACAGTAATCAAACCATCTTTCCCATCCAAATCAGAAAATGGAGAAGGGATCATGGTCCAAAAAGAGAGAGTGCTCATTTTCTGTTCATGAGAACTGGAAACCCTCATGCTCAATTGTTATCCTCGTGATGCCCAAATGATACTTTTGGCCATCACCACTACTAGAACAAAAAGGAGGCCATTTTTTCAGGGAGGCCTGTGGTTCATGAACAAACCTGGCTTATTTATGTGTACCCGTTTTCAATCCCATATATGACCTTTCAAGCACAATCCCAGTTTGGGTCCACCTATTCCAACCAAATCGTGGAAAGAATAGTCTCTTAGGAGCATTAATAATTCTATAGGGGAATATATAGAAGTTTCTGAGTTGAGTCTCTCTGTCCTGGTAGCCTTAACTATACACAAATATAGGTAAATAGTGATTTAGAACAATTCCTTCCAAATCGAATGTTCTTAGAAGTAGGGGGTATTGAATGGGGCCTACCGGTTGACTGAAGAATATCCGGATCCCCTACAGATGTCAGTATGTCATCTCCATGGGCACCTTGCAACAGTATGTCCTTCCTCTGTGTCAGTGGACCAATCAAATCAAGAGTACTTAAAAGCTACAGATACCTTGGATGAACATCAAGCCCCAGATCACAAACCCGCCTACAGCACACATCAATCAGGCAAAGAACAAAGAAAAGGAAATGAAATTCACATTTCAAGGAAGGGCATTGGGGTGCATTGGGGTTTCTTCTCAAAGTGGCAAGGCCTATATCTGCAAAAGCAAGGTCCAAGCCAACAACCCTTTTCAATTACGACCTAGCATGGATGTAGAATAGTTATGAGGCAAATCTGGCCATCCCTTCTACAATTGTCCATTCCTCTATCATGTTATGAGACACCACCCCTATAACAGAATCAGTCTTATCGAAAACATCCAAGATTCAGTAAGAGTTTGGTCGTCAAAACAACTGCTAGGGCAAGTAGAAAACAGCAAGTAATCGGCAGAAAGATACAGAAACAGATATAGCCCGTCACCCAAAGAAAAATCAAAAGAAATGTAGATCAAATTCAGAAGCATTAGTCCTCTCTCAGATTCCTCGCTGATCTGATGCTCACCAATATGGAGGGTGCCTATCCCCCAACAGATTGAGGAAAGATCTGATGGAATCTCTGGCACACATACAAAAAGATCGAAGCAGTCCCCTCAACCCTCCCAATCCCCACCCTCCAAACAACTGCTAAGGGCAAGTAGAAAACAGCAAGTAATCGGCAGAAAGATACAGAAACAGATATAGCCCGTCACCCAAAGAAAAATCAAAAGAAATGTAGATCATATTCAGAAGCATTAGTCCTCTCTCAGATTCCTCGCTGATCTGATGCTCATCAATATGGAGGGTGCCTATCCCCCAACAGATTGAGGAACGATCTGATGGAATCTCTGGCACACATACAAAAAGATCGAAGCAGTCCCCTCAACCCTCCCGATCCCCCACCCTCCAGCCACCCAAGTTTTACCATGACAATACAGATCTGGACTACAAGAAACCTGAAAACAAACACACCTTGCTAAGGCACTAGATTCCGTTCAACAAAAGATATTAAGGGAACAATGCCTCACCAGCTGGGAAACCAAAACTTGCTTTGGGGGTAGATAGGTGGGAGGGTTAGCAATGCTATGGGATCCTAGTAAGTAGTACCAATGATTGATTTCTCAGAATCAAGTATGGGGAATCACAGGAGAGAAGAAATCGTAGGAGTGGAATCTTATTTTTCTAACTCTCACCATAAACACCCCTCAATACAACACACAACATGAGTGCCTGAGGTAAAATGATATCAAAATTCTCCACTTGGTTGCAAAATAAACAAAATCCTTATCAAATATTGGGGGCACTCCAATCTCATCAAATCCACCACTGAAACGCAGCGCAGTCATTGCTAGATTCCTAAGAGAGGGGATATCCTACAAGACTTCATTGATCACAACGATCTCATAGACCCTGCTGTTTTGAATGGCAATTTCATATTGGTGCAACACAAGGAAATGCTCATAGTCTTTGGCTGAAAAACATAGAAATTTCATGCTATCCCAAGCTCGGATCTAGGGTAATAGACAGATTACAGCGAGGATTTCTAACACAAGATTGTCCAATCACTGGCCAATCTAATCGCAAATTGCTGAATCCGCTGGGTCCGGGAAACACCAGTTCAGATTTGAGAAAATGTGGCTCCAGCATCCAAAGTTTAGATCCAATATCAGACAGTGATCCTTTCACCTGTACCCAAGGTTTTTCCCTTAGCACCGCTTTGTATCCAAATTAAAATTCCTTGAATATAATATTTTACCCATTCGAATAAATCAGTCTTTGGACATATTTTCCATCAACTCTCAGATATTCAGAGAGGCTTTCTAACACAACATTCTTCGATCACTGACCAATCTATTTGCAAGTTGCTGAACCCACTGGGTCCAGGAAACACCAGTTCAGATTTGAAAAAATGTGGCTCATGCATCCAAAGGTTAGATTCAACATCAGACGGTGATCCTTGTTCCCATACCCAAGGTTTTGCTATGTACTGGTTCATGAGAAAATTTTTAATTTCTTAAATCTAATATCACCCACTGGAATAAATTAGTCTTTGAACATATTTTCCAACAATTCAAATATTTGAGCCAAGCTGAACCAACTTCAACGACACATCAGGAAGAGGGTGTTTGCATCAGAAATCCAGTGTCATATGGATTAAGGAAGGTGATTATAATATGAAATTCTTCCACAAATCAGTCCCCAGCAGTAGAGAGCTAAGTGCTGAAAAAATCAGAAGATGTAGTCCTAGCTGCAACCTTATTTTATCAAGATCCTTTCAATCTTAGGCTTGGACACAAATTCTTTCATTAATCCCGCAATTGATCATTCAAGAGGACAACGATATACTAAACAGACCTGTCAGTGAAAAGGAGCTTCAAAAGGTAGTTTTCTCCTTTCCTAGGTAAGGCCCCAGGCCCAGATGGTTTCCCAGCTCAGGTTTATCAAGAGTTTTGGGATGCCCCAAACAGGATCTTCTTGAGGTAGATCCCAGCACAACAGAATATTGCCGAGGAGCATCAGTTTGACCACATTAGTGTTAATTCCCAAATCATCAGGAGCAGATACACTTGAAGCATTCTGTCCAATCTCTCTCTGCATTATGTTTTACAAAATGTCAAAATCATATCCAAAACCACAGCAAGGAGAATTCAACCACTTCTTCACAACATTATCTCTCCTCCACAACCAGCTTTTGTTAAGAGTAGAAAGAGAACAAATAACATCATCATAGTACAGGAGATCACCCATTCCCTCCATAGCCACTCCTGTCCACGGTCCAAGCACAATAATCCAAATCATCAGGAACAGACATGCTTGAAGCATTCTGTACAATCTCTCTCTCTCTCTGTGCTTTATGATTTACAAAATCATATCAAAAACCATAGCAAGGAGAGGATTCAGCCACTGCTTCATGGCCAGATTTTGTCAAAGGTAAAAATATATGAATAACATCACCAAGGTGCAGTAGATTTTCTGTCCCCTCCTGTATAGGCACAATAACAAAATTAATTATCTCCAAATCTTTTGACTGACGCAACTGGAGCTCTCACTCAAAACCACCCAATCATTTGGATTTAGTCAAGACATGGTGAGCTAGAAAACAGTTGTATAACTTCTGCGAGTTTCACCATATGCATCAATGTAAGGGAGGGGAATTCTTTTGCCTTATCTTCTGAGCTCCAACAGGGCAACCCTTTATCTCCATACCCCTCAATCATCATAAATGAAGGTCTGAACTGTTCGAACAAGTAAAACAACAGGCCTTTAGTTAAGTTAACAACACGAATAAATCTTCTACTCCGCTGCATCAACAAATAGGATTATAAGCAAGATCCTTGGTTTTGGGAGACTCTCCTCACAGATACCTACCTAGGTTTTCCATTACACAAAAGGCAGTCGTCGCCAATAGTGTGGGAAATTTTAATGATCATATTAGAATAGAACTCTGGCATTGGACCAACAGGTGGCTCTCTCTGGAAGGTGGTAAAAGCTCATTCAAACAGCACCGCAGGCCACGCCATGATGCCAGTCTACTTCCTGACAATCCTCTAGCAATTCAAGTTTCCACTACTTCCCTGATAATCAAAGCTTTGAAGAGGCCTCAACATTAAGAACATCGCAACTTTCAACCAAGCTATTCTTCCCAAAACAACAAACTTGGACTACTATCATCCAAACAAAGAATTAACTCTCCACTTTACATCAGAATTTCTTCCAAAAATTCGGTTCACATGGAACACCTGTCCTCCAAAATCCAACTCCTATGCCTGAGATTCAGCAGATCAGTATGCAGAACTAAGTCATCTTGAGGATAAAATGATAATGGAGTGGATAATAAACCTAGTGGACAACATTCAAACCAATGCCACAAGTAACCAAATGTATTGTGATTGGTATAAAATAAACAGTTTCTGTAATTTTCGCCCGTAGGAATAATAGTCCAACTACTACGGTTACAGCTCAAAAATGTTGAGGTTCTCTCAAATAGGGAATGGAAAAATTAAGGTCTTGCAATGCAAACTCATCCCCTTAAAACAACTACTTGCCGATACACAGCCTCAAAATCAATACCGGTCCAAAGCAAGGGATCTCAAACATTAGCCTCAAATATTTTCTTCGGTTACTGCTTTTTAAGAAAATCTTTACAGAAAAAAAAACTTATAGGAAAAAAAGGATGGTTGGATCATGTGTTGTGCTACATAACAACAAGATGCCAAAACTTCACAGCACTTGTTCATCCACCATCACTATATCACAACAATATGAGAAAGTGTTCTATGCCCGCTTTATGGTCTCCTACTCTCGAGACCCCGCACACATCTCTCTTTTATATGCTATTCAAGTGTGTCAAGTTGGAAATAAATTCACCCCATAGAAGTTTGCGAGATTCCGTCACACCGAATTTTTATGTTGGTCCATTGGGAATGAAAGGAATCACAAGATATTTGAGGATCAATGCAGTCCTACGAGCAACTTGGTAAGAAAGATACATCAAGCTTCCATGGTTTGCATGGAGAGTTCTACACCAGCAGGATAATCTTGTATGTTCTGATAGGGGAATCATCTGGATTTGGAATATCAAAACTCAATATAGTTTCCCTAGATTTCAAATCCTCCACCACTCCAGGATAGATTCTGCCACATCAACAATTTATTATATGGAAATCAAATGGGTGAAGTTTGGGCAATCCTGGAAAGGCAGGATGTGAAGGAGTCTTACATAACAGTGAAGGCAAGAAGTATCTTGTATATCAAGAGAACATGGCATAAATACTAATATAACTTTGCCAAATGTTGGGGTACATGGAAAAGGATTCTTCTAACAACCTCAATAAATGTTAAATACTCTACACCTGCAAACTGAAGGCAACTCAGCTACCATTTTGAATATGCGCCACCCACCCCTGCCCCTCCCTTCCCCACCCCGCACTACTTGTATTCACAACATTCAGCATTTTGAACAATTCATGCAAAGGTGACCTGGCCACGGAGCTTCTAGTAAGAACAAATAGTTGACTGACTGCAAAGCTTCACGTGTTGCATTCTCTACATGTTGCTTTAAATCACAATAATGGTCAATAACTTTTTTCCCGTTTTTAAAGCTGTTTTCCTATGCTTGTTGCAGATATATGTAATTTCAATTTAGTCTAGGTGCCCAATAGGCTTGATAGCCTTTGTTTTCACATCTCTCGTGACTACTTGTATTTACAACATTCAGCATTTTGAACAATTCATGCAAAGGTGGCCTGGCCATGGGAGCTTCTAGTAAGAACACATAGTTGACTGACTGCAAAGCTTCACTGTGTTGCATTCTCTATATGTTGCTTTAAATCACAATAATGGTCAATAATGTTTTTCCGTTTTTAAAGCTGTTTTCCTATGCCTGTTGCAGATATATGTAGTTTCAATTTAGTCTAGGTGCCCAATAGGCTTGATAGCCTCTGTTTTCGCATCTCTCGTGATTATGCTCGGTAACAGCTTTGTAAATACCTGGTTTTTGCAAAAAAATTGTAACTAATATAACGGATCTTTATGTTGCCAAAATAATGAGGCTTTCCAAATATTTTATAAACAGCTACGGGACTTGCTGTAATCATGGTACCCTCCTGTTCTCCAGAATCTGATAGAATTAATCGAAGGATGAATTCTGACTATAATGAATTCAAACTTCAAGGTACAGGAGAGAGAGGATATAAAAAGATGCAGCATGATGAATAAATTCACAGAAAATAAATGCAAAAAAGGATGCAATATAAATAAACGGACAGATCTAATACAATGGCTTGATAAAATAGAGGGGAAGACAAGATGATAGTGACAAAAATGCAAGGGTAAAAGCTGCTGTATATTTGAATTTTTAGCCAGCACATTCAAGCACAATCCTCTAGTACCACACACAGTGAACCAGAGCAGTTCACTACAACAGGAAAAGGAAAGCCACTCGGTTGCATGGATGCTATTGAATGTGAAGTCAGAAGTCCATATTTTTATACCATATTTATTAAAACATTGGCTAGAGAATTTCATACTATCCTCATACCACTATGAAGAGGTTAGAACTTAGAACTCTTCATGAAGCATTAAAAATTATTGCTTGTTTAGTTTTAAAATTCTAATTAATCTTATTCATCTCTATTTATGCCTATATCAGAGTAGTTAGGTGGAAAAAAACTGTAGAGAAGGTTGGTGTAAGCAATAAACAAAATACAATAATTTGTAAGTACATGGAGTTAACAAGAATTTCTCCAAGAGCTGCTACTTCATGTGGCTTCTACTTCACCTTCGAATCCTTACATGTGATAATATATTCAAGCATATTTCAACAGCCCTTCTAGATGTTAACTCTAGATGATAAAGAATCGCCAACCACCTTTCTTTAGTTAAGTGTTGCCAATGTCTTGTCATGTCAACATTTTCATTGAGGAGAGACAATAAGTTACTTATAGATAAGTATCCAATTAATTTCTAGGGAAAATCATTTGTAGTCTATCATAAAGGTCAGCTGTTAATAGATAAGTATACAATTAATTTTTAGGGGAAAATGTAATAAAATTACTTGTATAATTCAGATAACACCAAATAACACAATATTTCAAAATAATGATCTCAATATGCAATTAGAATAGCTTCGCCACTTCGAGGGGGCAACCTCCAAACCATATAATAAGACTCAAATGCTCAAATGATAATGAAATACTACCTATAATCCCCTATATATACTATTCATATGCTATGGCCATCACCAAGGCCAACCTATTAAGCATGAGAAAGTATAAATGATATAATAAAATGATATGGTAAGCCACAAGTCGGCTACTCATATCCTAATACAAGTAATAGGTTAAGGGCGTAGCATGCCCTTCCCCTTCAAACCAACATTGTCCTCAACGTTGAATAATCCTGGATGTTGCTGCAGAAAACCTTCATCCTCCCAGGTGGCATCTTCTATGCTCAGATTCTTCCACTTGATCAGATATTCCTTAATGTCTCTAGTTCTCAGCCTCTTAGTACGTGTTTGCAGAATCTTCTCTGGCTCCAAAATGATTCTTCCTTCCTCATCAAGTTCTAGTAACTCTGTCTGGGCTTCAAATTTCTGTCCAATAACCTTCTTCAGGCATGAAACATGGAATACTAGGTGTATGTGTGAAGATGGAGGCAACTCTAGTTTATAAGCAACACTACCAATTTTCTGTAGAACCTGATAAGGGCCATAATATTTAGGAGCAAGTTTGTTTTCCTTTTTCTGTTGCTTTAGGGACATCTGTTTGTAAGGTTGGAGACGTACAAAAACCCAATCACCAATTTCAAAATGTCTTTCACTACGGTGTTGATCTGCTTGTTGTTTCATCCTGTTTTGTGCTAATGCTAAATTCTCCTTCAAACTAGCCAAAACCTGTTGTTGATGTTGAATGTGTTCCTCAACATCTCTGACCTTAGTTTGCACCCTCAAGGAGGAAGTGATAGAAGGTGGATGGTAACCATATAATGCTAAAAATGGGGTCATTTGAGAAGAGGTATGAAAAGATGTGTTATACCACCATTCTGCAAGTGGTAGCCATTTAATCCACCTTTCTTGCTTATCTGATACAAAACAACGTAAATACCCCTCTAAGCATTTGTTGACCACTTCCGTTTGCCCATCAGTTTGAGGATGATAAGATGAACTATGAGCTAGCTGAGTACCCAAACATGAAAATAATTCCGTCCAAAAATTACTTGTGAAAATAGGATCACGATCACTTACAATTATCTTTGGGGTTCCATGTAGCCTTTGAACTGTCTCCAAAAAATAGTTGCGACTGTACTAGCTTGCAAATGGATGTGATAGGGCACAAAAATGGGCATATTTTGTGAGCCTATCCACAATCACGAAAATAACATTCTTACCCTCTAACAAGGCAATCCGGTGATGAAATCCATGGAGACCTCCTCCCATCTCTCGGCTAGGAATTGGTAAGGGTTACAGCAATGCACTGTGTCTTAATTGTTTCCCCTTTGTTCTGTTGGCACACTAAACACTCTGATACAAACTTTTGTACATCCCCCTTGAGTCCTTCCCAAAAGAATTCTCTTTTTATTCTATGATATGTCTTCAAAAACCCAGAGTGTCCTCCAACAGGTGAGGCATGTAGCTCTGCAAGAATCTTATGCTTCAACTCAAAATCTTTACTCAAGTATAACCTATCCTTGTACCATAGGGCATTACCTTTCCACTCAAATTTGTTAGATGTCATAGATCCTTGCTTGATATTTTGTATTAGAGATTGTGTATCCTTATCTTGATTCCATTCCAATCTTGCTTCATCCACCCAATCGGCCGTCAACATGGACATTCCACATAGTAAGGCATCTCATGGATGTATCCCTTCTGACAACGCATCAACTACTACATTTTCTTTACCCTTTTTGTATATGATTTCAAAATCATAACCCAACATTTTTGTTACCCACTTTTGTTGTTCCTCAGATGATAACCTTTGCTCCAAAAAGTATTTGAGACTATCATGATCAATTTTACCTCAAGTGTCTACCCATGAGATAGGGCCTCCATTGCTTGACCGCATGAAGAATAGCCATCATTTCTTTCTCATGATGTGTTTGAGCAGATCTTTTCCTTTGAATTGCGACTCTCAAATGCAATTGGTCTTCCTTCCTGCATTAGAACTACTCCCAATCCCGATCTCAAGCGTCACATTCAACAATGAAGGTTTTTGAGAAGTTGAGTAGCCAAAATCGGGTGCTTGCACATGGCTTCCTTCAATGCTCAAAGGATTTAGTGGCTACATCGTCATCCAATGGAAGGCATCCTTCTTTAGCAATGCAGTGAGTGGGGTTGCTATTCTACCATATCCCCAACAAATCTTTTGTAGTACCTTGTTAGTCCTAGGAACCCACGAAGATTTTTGAGATTTTGGGCCTTGGCCATTCCACCATAGCTTTGATCTTCTTTGAGGATCAACTTTGACGCCTTCATGGGATACAATATGACCCAAATACTCTACCTCTTGTACACCAAAAGAACATTTGGATGGCTTTGCATACAGAGTATGTTTCTCCAAAACTTCAACACGTTATTTACATGTCAGAAGTGTTCTTCCCATGTCTTACTGTAAATCAATATGTCATCAAAGAAAACTAATACAAATTTCCTTAAAAACAACCTAAAAATAGTGTTCATCAAGCTTTGAAAGGTTGAGGGCGCATTTGTAAGACCAAAAGGCATTACCAAAAACTCATAATGGCCCTCATGAGTCCTGAAAGCCGTTTTATGAACATCTTCCTCTTTTATCCTAATTTGATGGTACCCCGAACGAAGATCTAATTTTGTGAAATAAACAACACCATGCAATTCATCAAGTAAATCATCAATTACTGGAATAGGAAACTTATCTTTGATGGTGTACTTGTTGAGTTCTCGTAATCTAGACACATCCTCCATGTTTCATCCTTCTTACGTACCATGACCACTGGTGAAGAATATGCACTCTGGCTATGCCTGATGATACCTGCCTTCAACATTTCCTCCACCATTTTCTCGATCTCACTTTTCTGGGAATATGGGTATCTGTATGGTCTGATGTTAGGTGTTTGGCTCCTGAATCAATCAATGGCATGATCATGATCCCTAACTGGTGGTAGTCCTTTGGAATTGCATCAAAAATAGATGAGTGAGCATCCACAATCTTCTAAAGATCGGGTGGCATTGAAGACTCTCGTATTTTGTACTTCTATGGAAAATAAATAAAATTTGTTATAAAGCCATCCACTCCTTTTCTCGAGAACCTTCATCATCTCGATGAGAGCTAATAATGCATGGAGACTTAGCTACCATCCCATTCAATTGTATTGTCCTTCCATCCGAATGAAATCACATGAACAATTCTTGGAAATTCATCTCTATAAGTACCTAAGGTCAGTGAGCCATCGACCCCAAAACAATATCTCGCCCCTCCCATAGAAATAGCAAACATAGGTGAGTCTAACATGTAGTCTCCCATGGAAAGCTTCGATACTATGGCACTTTCCTGCACTTGACTCGTCCCACCATCCCAATCATAACATGCACTTGCATAGAGCCGAGTAAATAAAACAATTGAGGCGGGCACTAACTTACTATTTATGAAGTTATGAGTACTCCCAGAGTCAATCAACACCATCACTTCACCTTCCTTTTTTTGAGATAGCCAATAACCTCGAGTGTTTGAGGAGTACTAATACCTAAAATGCATGGCAAGAAATTTAGGTTGGTGATCCTTGTCGACACTAAAATTTTCATCCGAATTACAAACATATTTCATTTTCATGTATGATTTAATATGATGTTAAATAATTATAAGTAGCGTCATTTATAAATTTTATTAACTGACACTTTAAAATGGTTTAAATATAATGTTAGTACGCCTTAATTTTTCCCAAAGATTTAATATAATGTTGTAAAAAAGTAAATATTTGTCAAATGGTCCTAAAGTTTGGGATAATGTCTAAAATGTCAAAGTATGGGTAATTAGAGAAGTAAGGTCTACGTGATTAGGAATTAGAAATATTATATTGGTAATAAGGACAAGGAGTGAGGTCATAAATATTTTGTAATTTTATTTGTAAAAAGTCTAAAAATGTGGAACCCATGTAAATGATAAGGTTTATCTTATCTTAAAATTGATAAGCTTATGTATGTACGATAAGAGTTAAGGTATGGAATATGATTTGTCAGAGAATTTCTTATCCTATAATAACTTAGAGATAAGATGGATAAGCCCAAGTTCTATAAATGATTGGCCACCCCCTTCACAATTTTGGAAATTCATTTCTATAGAATGACTAAGGTTGTGAGCCATTGACACCCAAAACAATATCTATTCCCCCTCCCATAGAATAGTGAACATAGGTGAGTCTAACATGTAGTCTCCATATAAAGGTGTGATCTAAGGCACTTTCAGAGCAGTTGTTAAAAAAGTTTCCCCACCATCTTGGTAACTTGTGATTTCTCGAGCCGGGTAAATAAAACAATTCATGGTGGGTGATTGTAACTTACTATTTATGAAGTTATAAGTACTTTGATATTTCAGAGTCAATCAACAAATAATCCACGTTTATCATAGTCGATTCTATTTTTTGTTGTTTTGTTTAGCCAACAACCTTAAAGTGTTTGAGGAGTAAATAATACATTGACGAGGAGTTCATGGTGAAGAAAATCATAGTAGGTTGGTGATCCTCTACTTCATCTTCTACTGGTTCCTCAGCCTCTCCTATAATTTCAGCTTCCTCATCATCCTCATTACCTCCATCAATATAGAACAACTTCTTCTCAGCACATTTATGTCCCGGTCCATATTTGCTATCACAGTTAAAACATAATCCTTTTGCTCTCTTTTCTTCCATTTGTTGAGGAGTCAGTCTAATTGGCCTAGAAAATGAAGGGGAAGAGATACTATGGTCTCTAGTGTTAATGAAAGGTGGCCTCCTACTACAAAGAACTTTTTCCTCTACGCACGACGTGCCATGATAATAGAATCAGAAAGCTTGATTGGATTAAACATACGTACCTCATGCTCGATGTGGTCCTTAAGACCCCCAAGAAACAGGTCATTCAGATTCTCTTCTGGAATATTCTCCACCCTTAAGGATAGGTTTTGGAATTGATGCACATAATCTTTGACTGATCCTTTTTGCGTAACTTTGCTAATTGACTAAAGTAGTTCTCTGAAACACTAGAACTATAGTGCAATTACAACTCCTCGGTAAAAACTATCCAAGTGACACCTAGACCATTCTTCTGCCTCTGAGCACATAACCAACGATACCAAACAAATTGGTCGGTTCAAGATATAGGGATGCCAATGTCACCTTTTGTCCTGATGGTGTTTGATGTAACTCAAAGAAGTTCTCCATTTGATTTATCCAATTCAGGGGATCCTTACCATCAAATTTGCGCATATCCACTTTCGGCATCATGTTCCGTGGTTGTGAATAAGTTTGATTCTAATGGGACTGAAAAGTGATCCAATATGGTTAGTTTGTCCATGATTTTGAACTGAAGGTCCTCCTTGGTTGATATGGGCTGATTTGGGCCATACTGTTTACCCTTTACATGTTGCATGATATCATCCAACCGATGATTGATTTGGGCTATGTCTCCTTTAGAGGCCATCTCAGATTGTACATTTCGCAACTCATACTCAAGTTGGCTCACCTTATGATCAACTGAGGTAAACCTAGTGCTGAGGAATCTATATTTACCCTTCTGACTCCATCTCTTCAATCACTACCCCATCTTTATTTGGGGTTTTACCCGAGTAACCGGATTCTTTTTTGCTCTTGTGGAAGGCCCCGCCATGATGTCAAACCTTAGGGTTTAGGGTTTCATACAATTTCAGCCGAATAGAAAAAACACAAAGAAGATACTAATACAATTTTTTTGAGAGCTTTCCAAAATGTAAAGAACTTGAAAATTTTCCACAATTTGCACCCTAGGGAGCGATTTTATGAAAAACCCTAAATTTGTAATAAACTTTTGCAAAATAAATCAAAAAAGTCTAAAATTTTCAGGGAACCTTACTTGAAATGCTTTCAACTCTGGTAAAAATATCTCCACCAATTCACTTTGGTTCGCAATGTATATGAAACAAAAATTAGGGTTTTTGCCCTAATTTCGGCCCAGATCGCAGCTCTGAATACCACTTGTAATGAAATTACTTGTATAATTCAGATTATGAGCAACAATAGAACACCAAATAACACAATATTTCAGAATAATGATCTCAATATGCAATTAGAATAGCTTCGCCACTTCGAGGGGGCAACCTCCAAACCATATAATAAGACTCAAATGCTCAAATGATAATGAAATACTACCTACAATCCCCTATATATACTATTCATATGCTATGGCCATCACCAAGGCCGACCTATTAAGCATGAGAAAATATAAATGATATAATAAAATGATATGGTAAGCCACAAGTCGGCTACTCATATCCTAATACAATATAGCGTTGTTTTTAATAAAGATGTGCCCACTAACTTGGTACACATTTCTTCTCAATTGCTTAGAAGGACAATAATCGTCAATTTACCCAAAACCTTAGAAGTTCGGATGTTAAGTCATCTTAACTTAGCAGTCCCTCTCTAGATAAGATAAGATAATTATATTAAATGTCCAACAAGTGACCACAAAGATAGGTCAATGGGACTGCACCATACAAAGCAAAGCAGAGACAACAGGGAAAACCCAAGAGGGTCTCCGAAAACAACAAAAAGAAGAAGAAGAAGAAAGAGAGCACAAGGAAAGAGAGGGAGGTGGAGGGAAAGGCCTCGACACCAACCCTCACGACTGTCGCCCAAGGTCAGCTGAAAAGAAACAGTTTTAGACGATTTATTATTTTTAAACGAGGTGATGTCCTGCTGTGCAGTGTCGGGGGCTGAAACTGTTTGAGATGCCCATGTTCCATGGAATGTCGAGCTCTCTGGGTGGACCTAGTGGTCTGTCATCTAAAAGAGGGGGCCCTTGGCTGTGCATGAATCCGGATATCTCTGGTCAAGGAAGAAGCTCCTCTAATCCTGACAGATCTAGCCAGAAGATCTCCACTAGGATCATGTCCCCGCTTAGTGCCCCTCACACTGGGAGCCAATCAAAGAAAGATGTGATCCGTCGAGTAGTAGCCTCCCTGGAAGGAGGATGGAGGGCCCTGTCACGAAACTTAATAGCTTCCTGTAAATAGAGAGCGAGAAAAGTATTGTGCATTCGAAGCCCACAGTAACAGATCTGCTGCACATGAGATTGCTCCCAACTTTAGAGAACAAGGTTTGATAAAGTATCAAAAAAATCCCTGCCCCTGCCACTGTCAAGGCCAAAGTTTATCTTTGTAAAAGTGCAGAGACATTATTTGATTCTTCTTACATTCAAGGACATGGTGTAGCTTCAAATTCAAATGATGAATCAGAGTTCAGATGCCTATTGTAAGGGTTAAATTAGCAGTTATAAATGGTAACAGAAAGCTCTTCATTTTAAGTGTGTGCGCACAGATTTCCGTGTCAAAACATGCCCTAGGGGATGGAGCAAGAAATTCCCACATTCCCCAAAAGAACAGAAATAGAGAGATGGCTGGCAAATACCCCTCCTGTCTGCATTTCATTGGCAACAGTGAAAATATTTCCAAGACATCTTCATACATTATAGGGACACACTTATAAACCCTCAAGTCCCCATATATTATCATGATGATGTCAATACTAGATAGCGATCTCTAGCACTAAATATTTAGTAGAACTTATTATGGTTGTTGTGAATGAGAATGCTCCCTGTTTCCATGTCCCTGAAATGCATCACCCCACCCCCTGGTCTTGCAAAACATGCCTAAGGGATTGTCTGTGTACTGTGACAGGGAGGATGCACCACCCAACAAACAAGAAAAACTTGGGTAAATTTTATTTATCGACAATCTACTGAATCAACCAAGAAGATTGCAGGTCATCACCTGGGATATTTAAGAAAAAAAATATAAATGGGAAAAAATCAGTTACAGATGGGAAAATAAGTGAGTTAAATATTTGGCATCATGTAATGTAACTAAAGTTATCTATATAGGGAGTTATAGTCCGTGATTCATATCAAAACATTTCCATCCTAATGATGGATCTTGTGGTGTGATCCAAAACATCAATTTCAAAATCATACACAGTTCTCAACCAAAGGTGCTCGCTTATAATTCTACGACCTGCGCAAGCATTATAGTGGAAGTATGAGAAAGGCAAGTATGAGAAAGGCAAGACTTTTGATACCTACGAAGTGCATGTAAGGGCAAATCACCATTTCATCAAACTTTGTGCCAATAATATCTGATGAGTAAAGGTGACTAAAAGTTTAAGGCACAAAAACTGACATATATATGGAGTGAGCAAAAGACAAGGCAAAAAAGTTACAAGGAATAGGACTGACCATTGAATCTTGCATGAATTCTTACCAACAAATGCAATGCAGAAATGTTAAATATGTGTTTGAAAAATTATGAAACTTGAACCAACACAGAAATGGAGAAAACTATATCAGTATTTATCACATTTATCAACATACACAAGTTTTAGGTTAAATAAAGCATTACTTTCCAACTTTCTCAATAAACAGCGGACTTATGAGGATACTTCCTTTTTCTCATTACCATATCTGATATCACAATTAATAAGCATAGGCACTGACCATGTTCCATACATATTTTGGAAAATTTCCATGTTCGTGGCTTCAACCATACGGTTGATAGCTATCCCAACTCTAAAACAAGATTTCGCATTATCTAAAACTACAAATATGTACCTTCTGTATATCTGAAGCAAAAGCTCTGGTGATTTTCCATAGGTGCCCGCATTCATCCTTATGTCAATGAGGTGGAAATTTAATAACTCATTTGACTTGCCCTGGACCAAGTTAAAAGCTCTGCAAACTTTTCTTTCATAGTAATCTCACGGAGTGCATTGCGACAGCATTCAGTAACTGATTCAGGACAGCAAATCATTGTTTGATCAAAGTCCACTCTATTGAGAAATCTTCCAGACATAGAATTATTTTTCTTGTTTCTTTCTTCCATCTCTGCATGCTTATTACAGGGCTCCTCCTCCCCAGAATAACGCACCAAAAGAGCTGAGATGACTTCCTGCATTGCCAAAAATGTTATTGTTTCAGAATACATATATTACCACATCCTTGTATGCAACAAAAAAAAGTTATAGTTTTACCTTAGCAGTAGACACATCTTTTCCAAGTGTGGGTAAGAGCATCTCCCTCGCCCATTCAGGAGGTCCACATGAAATAGATTCCGCAATGCAATTCCTCACCCCCCTGGCATTGATGTTTCTTGTTTTGACACCCGATCCAAAGCTTCGATCCAACACTCATGCCGTCTGTTTCCCATATTTACCTGTTTATCATCTTTTCTCAAACTACCTTGTGTAAATGTGCTCTGAATGCCAGGACTAGATAATCTACTTAAAAGAGGTAACCCTGCCTCCTCAAGAACCTGACAACCAAAGGAGGAAGTCGATTAGGAATCTTTTATGAACAACTTTGGCAAGAGATGAGTGAATATCTGATTAAGCAAATCAACAAGAGAAGTTAGAATTGCTTAAGGTAGAATTTGTAAAGCAGTTGGTATAATTTAGGCTCACTACAGCCTGGTATTCATCTGGCTCTTCTGTAAGTCTTACAATAACTTTAGAAAAGTGGCTCCCTCATCTTTAATACCTGTTTACTGGACTAATCGTGTTCTCTAATTTGGTTATCTTATATTTATGTTTACCGGACAAACATTTCTCTGACGGTATATTAGCTAAATTCTTTATTACAAGTATAAGAGGGGAAAAGTTGCTAGCATTCTTCTATCAGAGATCTATGGTTTATTGATTATTTTTTGAAGCAAAGACTTGAGAAAACTGAGTGGATAAAAATCTATGTAAAAAGGCCATTGTGTGCCATGTATGGTCAACCTAATTGTTGACATTTTATGTGGCAAATTTAGAATGAAAGTTGACAGAATAAACATTTAGCAACACTCATTTAAAACTGTCCAAAAACATTCATTTCTGAACTACCACATATGCTCTACATTGCTATTTGAAGTCCAAATTACTATTGTGAGACCGAGGAACTGAACAAGTTTATGCGAGCAATGGAAGAAGCAAGAGAGCATATGCATGGATTTCTATTTGAAAACCCTGGAGGATGCTACAAAAAGCAACAAAAACAAGTTAATACTTCAGATAGCAGACAAGACATTGGAAACATCTTAACTTGCCCATGAAGATACAACTGCAACATGAGCTATAGTTTCAGGTTGATTTTCATATCAGGGATATATTAGAGAATATGTAGGTGACCTACAATATGCATGCACTTATATTTCTACTCTCCTGCCTAGCTTTAGTACTGAATATGATCTGTAATCCAGACATTCTATGAATCACAAAAATTCTTCAAATGGATATTTCACTCTTTAATATATATTTTTAAATTCGAATATCAACATACATATACAGGTTGCAATAGTTTTCATTATATTGTAGATTCCATACATGCTAGCACAAGTTGAACATAAAATGCCTCTGTAAAATTCGCAACAGCTACACAAAACCATCCAACCACAAGTTTGAGAGCAGATTTACATGGAGAAACCCTTGTCTGCAATAAATTACACCATATTTCAAAATTATATTGTCTAGTGATATTTTCACCCCTGGGATTTTCTAATATACAACAGTTCCGTTCTTGTTTACAACGGAATTTGTACTACAGAATTTTGTTCTTTATGTAACATTTTTCTATACAATGATTCTCCAGACACCTACAGCATTCTCACGTGCACTGATTCCTCTTGTCCTATATTCCCTTCAAAAGGATTACTACAGTCAGTCCGCCAGACTCAGATCCATAGGACTAAACTCTTTTAAAGTTTAACATACAGAACAAACATTATTTCTGAGTTGCTATGGAATATTCCCAATGATCTGTCTCCTCTCTTTTCGAAGTGTTATATTCTGTCCCGCACACATCCCCCTTTCCCCTTGTTCAGAAACTCTCCCTTTGAACCCTTTGCTTAGAAAAGGAAGAAAGGATTTACACTTCCTGTCACATTCTATTCAAATCAATTATGAAATCAACTTCTATGCCCATTGGTAGTTTCTGAAGATTCTCGGCCACACAGTTATATATAAAAAAAAATTATTGAAATTTTTTAAATTGTTTGATGCTATCACAGTTGTCAACATGGTCCTGTATCATACTGTCTGGGAAGCCAGGAACTAAAAGTCCCCTTCCCTCCTTGGTTTCATAAACTTGTCTATATTATAATTTTTGTTACAAGAAAAACAAGCATCAAGGGAAAGATGGAATGATCCTTCTCCCAAATACTTCGAGAGTGTTCCAATTTAGCTTAAGGTCAACTGAAAGCATGTAATGTCCCCTTTTCAAAATTAATTAATTCTAGATAGTAGATACCCTAAGCTTATCCCAAATTTACCCCCGGTTAATTTGGATAAATCATCATAAATGGACTTAGCCATTCATAATTCTTGGACGTGCGGATGACCATCAAAGTTCAACCCCATTAGAAGAGAAAGGAAGCTCATGTTTTGGCTCGACCGATTTGGTCTTTACTCACAAGAGCTGGTGAGCCGCGAAAAATCTCATGGTTGGTCGGTCAGTCAATGGTTGGTTGGTCGGTGGAAGGTTGGTATGGAAGGTTGGACAGGTTGTTAGGTTCTGGTGGTTGGATGGTCAGGTTGGACGGGACAACAAGTTGGACAGCTGCAGGTTGGACGAGCTATGGTGCAGGTGGATAGGGTTGGATGGCTAAGGTTGGATGGCTCATGGTTGGATGCCTAGGGTTGTTGGTCACCAAGTTTGTCGGCCGTCATGGTTGGACGGTTGCGGTATAGGTTGGGCGCCTTTGCAGGGGTTATCACGGGTCAAGGTGGACGGTTGGATGGCTAAGGGTTGGACTGCTGCAGGTTGGGCGGTTGGATGGGCACCAGGTTGGATGGGTCACATGGTTGGGTGGCTCACGAGTCCCAAGCTAGATGAGGGTAGGTGAACGAATGACAACTCAACAACTGATTTAATGCGGTATGGCACCCATGTCTTCATCTAAAAGAAGTACCCTCGGGAAGTGAATTTGTATGGGTGCCCATACCTCTTTAATGAGGGTGGGTGAAAATTGTCTATAAAATAACTCGAACCCCTCATTTTTAAAGAGACATTATGGGAGCTGGGAAACTCTTGCAAAATTTTCCTCGACTCCATTTGAGTTGTAAGCCTTCTCCCCTGCCTGAAAGCATATTTATGCCTCTAAGCATCAATGTAATGGTCTGTGCATACTTTGAAGCAATAAAATTGTGTTTTGTGGTGTTTCTTCAACCCTAGCTCATTTTTATTGTATTTTCTTGCCTCTCCATTTCGTGTTTGTTTTATGTGCATGTTTTTTCACTTACAGGTTCATGATGTTGTGTTTCATGGAGTTTTGATGGCGGATTAGGATTCTGGGTCTGTGTCACATCTTGTCTAACCTCCCTCAGCCCCTTTTTCCCTATTTCATCCTCCCTCAACAGAGTATCTCCCCCTTTCTTGGTGTTATCACCTCGTTAGTGTAGGATTTCCCATTTCACGCACTTTCTCTCTCCTTGTCTCCTTGGCATTGTTAGGATAGGTGTAGTTAGGCATCTTTTCTGCATTAGGAGTAGTTTAGCATTAGGATTAGGTAGAGAAGTCGGCTTTCTCCGGAGGACCATCTCAAGTTCGCAAGTCCCACAACTTGAGAGATGGTCCCATGTTATGCAGATTACACTGGATGCCCCATTCAAAATCAGGCCATTCGGGGGTGTTGTAATTTTGCATTAACAGTTTTGGCATGCCCAGTGGGACAGGTTTGAAGCACCTTACCACTTCATTTCATCAGGTTGATGTGTTCTTGGTGAGATTCAGCCTTTGGAGGCACATGCAAAGCACATCTAGTGACTCCATCTGGTCAATAACCCATTCTATAAGTTGTAGACTTTCCTTCCATCCATTTCCACCCATTCTTCTTTCCACATCTTTCATTTCTACCATTCATGAAGTTGTGTAGTCATGGCTTCATTCCCATCTTGGAATTCACACTTACAGCAACAACAATGCAGTCCACCTCCAATGTATTTCTCAACTCCTCCAGATCAACATTATGAAAAATCATTAAACCATTATGCCTACCCATATGACCAATGCCAAAATCAGTTTGGCTATGGAGCTTATAAGGAACAAGGGTATGCATACAATGACAACAGTCAAATGGAGAATGCTTGATCTACTGGAGAAGATTCAAAGGATGGAGGTTGGCATGGTTCATTCAAGGGCTACAACTACAAATGAAAGCTTTCAAAATTGGTTACGGGCACCTTGTCCATGGGAAGGCCCTTTTCCAAGACACTATAGCCCGCAGAGAAGCTTGACTTCATGGTTGAAATGTTGCCTAACTTGCACACAATGGACTAAGGATATTGAGGCATATGAAAAAGTTGGTGCCAAACAACCTTGTCAATGGGTAAGTCACTCACCAACTCCTTATGCTCCTTTTTCTCCATCCCAAGCTTTATCATTTCAGCAGTGTTCAAGATTCAAGCCCATTGTATGTTGCCCCAAGTGTTGATTCCCTTCTCCATCCCCTAGTCTTCCATCTCATCTCAATTATTTTTCCCTTTTCCCTCCCAAGCATTCATTCCCTCCAAAGAAATGAGAAATTCCACTTCCCTCACCACCACAAACAATTGCAAAACTAGTTGAAACCCCATCCACTCCTCCTCTTGCCTTCCCAATTCCATGTCGGGAAGAAATTCCAAAAACCAATCAAGGAGAGCAATAGGAAGGAGAGCCAAACAGAGAAGAAAGGATCAAAATCTTGGTAAGCTTGGCTCTTAGATTTGGGATAAAAAAATCCCCTTGATGGTTAAACCTTCAAAGGAGGTCGGGTCGACTCACAGGTGGTGGAAGTTGAGTTTGCGCGAAGGAGAACAAGAACAAGAAGAAGATCAACAATCTTGTTTGCTCTGAATGCAATGTCCATAATGGCACTTTGTCTGAAGAGGATATGATCTAATCTAAGCTACACAACCAATCAAGAGGGAGGAAGAACAATCAACTCCAAGTCCTATTGAAGAGGAGCAACTGGAAGAGATCGAATCAGAGTTGAAGCCACTTGATGAAGAAAGCATTATTGAAGATTTTTGCTTTCATTTGAAGGGCCTGATTTGATTGATGAATCCATGATGGAGGAGAGCTATCAAGAAGACCTTGCTACCCCAAATAGTCCTCTAGAGTAGTGAATTGAAGATTTTGATTTGACAAATTTCATGCTAGAGGAAGAGGCTACCCAAGAGCAAGTTAGTCTTCAAGAACAACGGAGGAACTCAAGAGCCAACAATGTGTTGCAAAAAATTATAATGATGTAAAAGTGAACTTCATTGGATGTTGCAAATATTAAAATGAGCTGCAGATTGTAGAGGAGTTCCATATTGCCATGGAGGAAGGAAAAGAGTACATGAAGATCCCATCTCTTCCACACCATCCACCCAAGAAGGTCCATAGAAGACTCCATTTTGGAGTTGAATTTTAGAGAAAGGGCACATCCATCGGATCAGACCATGCCCAATCAGGTACTTGGCTTCATTGGAGCCAAGGAGAAACTAAAACCGTCATGTCCATTTCTGGGCATGAGGATGATATACAAAGCACCAAGGGTCACCATCAACACCTCTTCAGTCCAATGCCAATCAACTTGAGGAGGTATTTTTGATTGATGTTGATACTTTGGTTATTTGGGTGGAGGATCAGCCTCTTGTCGGTTTTTCACTCATAATAACAGCCATGTTAAGCACCAAATCACATACATGGCTGCCTATTTTGAGAAAGGGAAGCTACTTCTCCCTACCAGTTGCAGGATTTGTTTGAGTTCCTTTTCTTTGGTTAGCGTAGAGTAGGTAGGTTTGCTTTCAGCAGAAGAAGTGCTTGTGCACACTCTACATGCTCCACTTGGGGTATGTATGATTTTCAGTTTTGTACATAGCGTGTGTTGTGGTGTGTGGTTTCTCTTGCACTATCCATTCTTTGGAAGCAACAACATGGCTCATGGAAGAAATCAGATTTTGGGGTGGTTTTCAGAGTAAATTTTCAGCCCCAATAGATCAGTTATGGTCCAGAATCCTCCATGCCCTTGCCTTGGACAAATTTTCAATTTTGGGGCAGTTTACAGGATTTATCCAAAATCCCAAATCAGCTTCAGGAGCATGCCAAGGCAATTTCAGCCCAAGTGCTAAGTTCATGCAAAGACTAGGGGACAATTCATTCAAAAGGATCAATTTTTCAAGGTTAGGCTTGACTCCATGCCCAATGGATACTTCAAGGAAACTAGTGGTCACACATCTAGTAGGAAGATGTCCCCGAGAGGTCACCATTGTTATCCCAAATTTACCCCGGGTTAATTTGGATAAATCATCATAAATGGACTTAGCCATTCATAATTCTTGGACGTGCGGATGACCATCAAAGTTCAACCCCATTAGAAGAGAAAGGAAGGCCATGTTTTGGCTCGACCGATTTGGTCTTTACTCGCGGTGAATCTCATGGTTGGATGGAATCACATGGTTGGTTGGTCGGTTGGATGGGAAGGTTGGTTGGCTCGGGTTGGTTGGATGGTTGGCTAGGTCGAGGTTGGTTGGCGGTTGGATGGTTGGAGAAGGGTTTGGACATGTTGGTCATGGTCAAGTTGGATCGGGTTGGTCAAGGTTGGATGGCTGGGTTGGACATGGCTAGGGGTTGGATGGCCGGGTTGGATGGTTACATGTTGGACGGATGGTTAAGGTTGGGTTGGATGTTGATGACTAGTTGGATTGGATGGAAGGGTTGGGTGGCACGAGGTTGGAGGTCAAGGGTTGGGTTGGTTGGAGGGTTAGGGATGGCCAGGTTGGTTGGATGTTGGTTGGATGGTTGGATGGCTAGGGTTGGACACTGGTTGGGTTGATGGTTGACGTGATGCCTGGAGGTTGGATGGGTCACTCACTAGGTTGGATGGGTCATATGGTTGGGCGGCTCACGAGTCCCAAGCCAGATGAGGGTAGGTGAATGAATGACAACTCAACAACTGGATTTAATGTGGTATGGTGCCCATGTCTTCATCTAACAAAAGTACCCTCGGGAAGTGAATTTGTATGGGTGCCCATACCTCTTTAATGAGGGTGGGTGAAAATTGTCTATAAAATAACTCAACCCCTCATTTTTAAGGGAGACATTCTGGGAGCTGGGAAACTCTTGCAAAATTTTCCTCGACTCCATTTGAGTTGTAAGCCTTCTCTACATGCCTGAAAGCATATTTATGCCTCTGAGCATCAATGTAATGGTATGTGCATACTTTAAAGCAATAAAATTGTGTTTTGTGGTGTTTCTTCAACCCTAGCTCATTTTTATTGTATTTTCTTGCCTCTCCATTTCGTGTTTGTTTTTTTGTGCATGTTCTTTCACTTGCAGGTTCATGATGTTGTGTTTCATGGAGTTTTGATGGTGGATTAGGATCTGGTCTGTGTCACATCTGTCTGACCTCCCTCAGCCCCTTTTTCCCTATTTCATCCTCCCTCAACAGTATCTCACCCCTTTTCTTGGTGTTATCACCTCGTTAGTGTAGGATTTCCCATTTCACGCACTTTCTCTCTCCTTGTCTCCTTGGCATGTTAGGATAGGTGTAGTTAGGCGTATTTTTGCATTAGGAGTAGTTTAGCATTAGGATTAGGTAGAAGCCGGCTTTCTCCGGAGGACCATCTCAAGTTCGCAAGTCCCACACTTGAGAGATGGTCCCATGTTATGCAGTTACATCGGATGCCCCATTCATAATGGGTCGCATGAGCATTAAGATCCTATTTTTTGGATGGGGCGCCAACATGGGAGAGAGGATAAAGAAATTTTATATTGTTTACTTCTTTTTTAGATGAGGCGCCAACATGGGAGAGAGGATAAAGCAATTTTATATTGTTTACTTCTATTTTTGGATGGGGTGCCAACTTGGGAGTGAGAATAAAGTAATTTTTTATTGTTTGTTGAGCATGTATGCAACTCTAAAAGGGGGTTGCCAAATTTGAAGAAGGCCTTAGAAGTTAAAAAAACAAATTTGGGGTTTATTACTACATACACCTAGGAAATTTATCAACTACTTCGTTGTCTGCAAGTAGCTTCTACTTCTGCATCAGCAATAGAGGACGAAAACCCTCATTTGCACACAAATCTGAGGATGGAAACCCTCATATCTAAGCTTGGCAATTCCATTCAGGGGTTGCAATGTGATCATTCAAGGTACAAGTATTCATTCAGTTCAGCTAGGACACACTTTTTAGGCTTGATTCTACATCCAGAACAGCAAGTACGGCTAGCGCTTCAGTATTTGGGGGCAAATTTCAGTCAAATCAGTTTGCATGTTCTTATCCTTCATCGATCTTTCCATTTAAAACATCAATTGTAAGAAAATAATTGTATTCGACATTCTAAAAATTTCATTTAAGTTGATTTGAAATATCCAAATTTGACAAAAATTATCTATCTAGGATATAATGGTAGTATCGTAGCAAATTTCCTCCCACTTGTGGAAGAGGGGGTAAAAAAATAGAAAAAAAAAAAAAATTTAAACTTCGAACTACATGCAAGTTAATGACAGAGAAGTCGATACAACCAAAGGGAGAAAAGAAAGAAAGCTACAGATCAGCCAAGTCATGGGTAATGAAAACCCAAAAGATGTACGTTTTGACGGGCTTGTGCAAGGACATGAACGTTTAGCAAATATGATGGCTCAATTAGTCCACACCATGCAAAACACGAATGTGCAAAGAGCTCCAAATGGTGAGGGAAGTTCTTCAGGGGTGAACAATAACCAACACACTCAAGAGGACAATCACCGGTTCTATTGTTAGGCCCTTCCAGCCTGACTTCCTTTGTAGGGAGGAAGCAATTTCAGAGGTGGAAATTCAGCTATCATAATGGATGATATTGTTTTCAGCTATGAGGAGTACAGTGGTACTTCCAGGAGAGATTAGATTTTATAAATCTAAAAGGAACCGATCCTAAGCCACAAACTAATCGAGAGAGACGTAAGGCTTTACGGAAATTGTCACTTCTTACTATTGATGGCTTTGGTAAAAGTACGGCTCATGCATGGATACAAAAGTTGGATACCTTCTTATCACTCAAGTCAATGATGGAGGAAGCCATCAAATTTGTAACCCTTATCTGGAAAGTATAGCACATGAGTGGTGGTATCATGGGCTAATCACACAAGGATACAATCACATCCACTCATACGGTGAGTTCAATGACAAGTTGATTAAGAGATTTGATAGAGTTGATCCACAAATTCATTTCCGGGAATTAGATCAACTCAAACAATTACATTCAATAAATGGCAATGTAGTTGAATTTGAAGCTTTCGTGATGGTACCCGATGTAATGAGAGAGGAGATTGGTTGTTTTGCTCATGGAATGTTTAACTAAATCTCTTAAAAGCTTTCAGCCCTACCTCTCTACAAGGAGACATCAAAAAGGCTTTGGATTTGGAGACTTCAGCTCCAAAAGGGAGATATCAACCTATAAGACAGCCTACAACACAGCCAAAACCAGCACCTTATGGGCAATAGAAGAAGTCATTTTCAAAGGGTAGTTTTCAACAAAAGGAGCTGCCTAAAACCAGCATTGAGATAGAAACAAGAAATGAACTCAGAGGGAAGAAATTGTGTTTCAATCAAGAGATCCTTGGGGACCGGGTCATAGATGTCTTCTCAAAGGACAATTGCACTATATAGAGGTGATATCAGATGATGAAGGGGAAGAAGAGGAACCGGAAGTGGTCAAAGAAAAATCGATGGCTGAAAATAAAAGAGAAGAAAAAAATCCAAATGGTACTCTTGCTACACTTTTGGTGCTCTCGGGTATCATCCTTTCGAGTTCGTGGAATACTACATGGGCATAAGATAACTATTTTGATGAATAATGGGGCAACACAACTTTATTGATGAGCCTTTGGTAGCCCAAAGAGGTTTCGAAAACAAAGGATTTCCATGGTTTTAATGTTACTGTTGCTGATGGCTTTAGTATTCCATGCACCAAGAGGGTGAAGGGATTGGAAATTACTCTTGGTAAGCACAAGGTTTGTGATGATTTCTACGTGGCTTTGGACATAGGAGAAACGAATGTGGTTCCTGGGAGTGCAACAACTTGCATTCACTCGAGAGAATTCACACAGAAACTACCAAACTATGGAAGTAAAATTCAAAAATAATGGAGAAGAGATTGTACATCATGGTATGGCCAATGACACACCTAAGGCCATCACAACAAAGCGGATGGAGAGAGCTTTCCGTAAGGGGCAAGTAGCATGGGAAGCCCATTGCTCGAGTATTTCCACTTCTAGTACCGATGATCAATCTTATCATCTGGATATAAAATCTATTTTGGATAGGCATGGTACAATATAGTGATTTACCATCAACATTGTCACCAGATAGAGGATTCCAACACATCATAAAGATGGAAACAGTTCTAAACCTATCATGATTACTCCTTACTACCATCCACGAGTTTATAAAGAGGAGATTGAGAAGACAATCAAAGATCTTTTGAAGATGGGGCATATCCGGCCTAATTCTAGCCCTTTTTGCTTCTTCCGTTGTTTTGGTGAAGAAGGATTGGGACAATGAGGATTTGCGTTGATTATCGTGCTTTGAATAATAATACTATCAAAAACAAAACCCAATACCCAACATCAATGAATTGATAGATGAGTTATGTGGAGCAAAGATATTTTTCCAAAATTGATTTGAGATCCATTATCACCAAATCAAGGTAAGAGATGAAAATGTGCACAAAACAACTTTTCGTTGTCATTTTTGTCATTTTGAATTCTTGGTAATGCCTTTTGGTTTAACCGATGTTCCAAATACTTTCCAGACATGCATGAACCATATTTTTAGTGAGCACTTAAGGAAATTTGTTCTAGTATTTTTTATGACACTTTGGTGTATAATAAGACTTGGGAAGAGCACCTAAAACACTTGGATCTAGGGCTGGAAATTTTGGAACAGCAAGCTCTTTTAGCAAAAGAATCCAAGCGTGAGTTTTGAGATGACTGAAATTTTATACTTGGGACATGTCATCGGTGCCCATGGAGTACAAAGTTGATCAAGAGAAGATCCAAGCAATATTGAATTGGACTCCACCCACTAATTTGACATAGTTGAGGAGATTCTTTGAGGGGAATCTTTAGTCTTTGCAATTACTATAGGCAGTTTGTAAGAGGGTTTTCACAACTTGTCTCGTTGACTGCTTTGACAAAGAAAGGAGCTTTCAACTGGTCAAAACAGCCCAAACAGCTTTTGATAAACTCAAAGAGGTAATGAGTTCTTGCCCGTATTGGTTGTTCCTGATTTTTCTATTCCTTTTGTGTTAGAGTGTGATGCTTCAGGGGAAGGAATAGGGGCTGTTTTGATGCAAAAGGGGCATCCCATAGCCTTTGAGAGTCGGAAACTTAATGAAGTAGAGCGTGGATTCTCTATTTATGACAAAGAGATGTTGGCCATCATGCATGCATTGGAAAAATTCTGGCAATATTTGGTTTGTGGCAGGTTTGTGGTCAAAACTAATCACAATAGTTTGAAGTTCTTTCTTGGCCAAAAGGACTTGAATGACAAGCAACAAAAGTGGGTAAGCTCCAAGCTTATAATTTTGACATAGAGTATGTTAAAGGAAAGAATAACATTGTAGCAGATGTTTTATCTAGAAAACCTTTTCTATGCTCTATATCTGAAATCTTTGTTGATTGGAAAGTTTTAATAATTGTGGAGTATGTAAAGAATGGTTACACTAATGAGATCCTTGAGGGCAAAATACAGGATGACAGTACAGGGTGGTTGATGATCTTATCCTCTACAAGAATAGAATCTATTTGGTACTTGAATCCAAGGTAAAAAGCAAAATCTTAAGGGTTGTCCATGATACACCTTTGGCTAGTCACCCAGGGTATTTCAAGACTTACAAGCAAATCAGGGACAGATTTTTTCAAAAGGACTCGAGGAAGAGGTCCTCCAATACATTAGAGTGTATTGTGTGCCAACAAAACAAGGCAGAGCATGTTTTTCCAGCGGGTTTGTTGCAACCCTTACCTATTCCAAACCAAAAATGGGAAAGTATATCAATGGATTTCATCACAAGTCTTCCCAATGTTCAGGGTAAGAATTGTATTTTTGCAGTGGTTGATAGACTCACTAAATATGCTCACTTCTTTGCTATTCCTAGTGAGTTTAAGGCTCCACAGGTTGCTGATTTATTTTTCAGAGAGGTTTTTAGGCTACATGGATTGCCTAAAAATATTGTGAGTGACAAAGATAGCAAGTTCCTTAGTTTGTTTTGGCAAGAGCTCTTTTGCTTGACAGGAACAGAGTTAACTCCAAGTACCAGCTATCATCCACAGATGGGAAAACAAAGATTGTGAATAAGTGGATTGAGGGATATTTGCGGAATTGTGGCGGGCGAAATCAGCTTGGGTCAAAGAAGAAGAAGAATAACATATTTTAACGTCCACAAGGCTACCAAAGACAGCCTATGGGACAACAGAGCTAGCTAAAGATCTTTTTGGCATTCAGATCTCCTATTGGTGAGTTTAATGATCAGCTCCCCTTTTTTCAACCATATTCTCGTTGAAAATATTTTGAAAGGATGTAGTAGCCACCGTGCTAGCAAACTAGGCCCTAATGTCATTATAAGCATTACATTCCAACATGAAATGTTCTCTAACTCCACTGCACTAGACGTGCAAAAAGACATAGATTCTCTCTTCACATGCCTCTTTAGGTCTTTTCCATCTTCTTGTTTCACACCAAAGACGATGTGAATTAATTCTCAATTGAGTTATGAAGATCTTTGTTTTCCACAAGATATTATCCCCTATAAAATCCTTTTGTTGATGATCAGATGTAGAGTTAAATTCCTCCAAATAATACCTCTTCTTTCTCCCTAACGGCTTTCCCCACATAACTTGGTGGAATTTATCTATAACAAAAAATTTTATCTCTTGGCTATTATTAGGACATGCATTCAAGTAAATGTTCCATTTTTTAAGTCATTTGTTGTTTTGATTCATCCATGACTTCTTTCTTTTCTCAAAAACTCATTGAGGACAACCTTAGGCCATCTACTGCCATCCATTTGTTCGATCATTTTTAAATATGTTATGAGACGAAACCATAGCAATAGCTTCTAAAGGTACAACCCCTTTTCAGCTAGAAGAATCTCATATGGGACCGAGATCTTTAATTTGAACTTGCTAGTAATCATGCTTTTTTGAATCCTCTCAAATTGTTTCCACCTTGAGTTTGAAATGTTGCTAGCCCAAACCTCACATCTATAAAGCACCACTGGAGTTACTAAAAGCCCAAACAAAGTCTGCATAGTTTCCAATCCCATAGTTCCACCTCTTTGCATTTGTTTTGGAAAGCATAAAAAGCTCTCCACCCCTAAAATTCTCTTTTTGCTACAAATCTCCCAACTAAGCTTGTTATTAAAGTCGAACCCAAGATATTTATATTTCGTTACTTCCTCTAAAATGTTTCCATCGAAATAGAAATCATATTGAGTTCTTTTCTTTCTATTGGAGAAGATCATAATCTTGGTCTTATTGGTGTTGACTTGCATCCCCACTTCTTTGCAAAAGTGCTCAAGCACACATAAATGCTTTTGAAGGCCTTGAGCGGACCTAGCAATCAAGATAAGATCATCAACATAAAGGAGAAGTCTTACAACATACTCTCCTAGGCGAACACCATCTTCACTCTGTATATTTAACCATTCCTCAAGTTTGTCAATATATAGGCCAAATAAAGTAGGTGATAATGGGCATCCTTGTTTAACCCCAATATCACTCTTGAAACTTTATGAGATACCAGTTTGAGTTCTAATTTTGACTCGTACCTTTTCATAAAGTCTATGAACAAGCCACTCTATTGTGATGCATTGGAATACCAAGCTCCTTCATTTTATCTCATAACTTGTTCTAGGAACTATGTCAAAAGCCTTCTTGAAGTCAACAAAACAATAATAGCTTCCTCTTTATCATTCCAATTTTTTTCAATAATGTGCCTCAAAGTGATACCATGATCTATTGTTGAATACTTAGGTCTGAACCACTGCTTGCCCTTTTGCTCTCTTACCTTTTTCTTTTGCCCACTTGCTGATTTTGCATTCCACCATGCTATCAATTTTTTTTGCAAACAATGGGTTGATCATGATGGTTCTATAATTAGAAGGATTGTTAACATCTCCACTCTTAAAAAGAGGTATCGCAAGACTAGTAGTCCAATCTCCGGAAAACCTGTTGAATGATGTTGTTGAATATGTTGACAATGTGAGGAGCAGAAATTATTTCCCCCATTTTAAATATTCTGCCTAAAACTCATCCAAGTCTTTTGCTTTTCCAACCCCCAATTTCATAATACCCTCTTCAACTTCTTGCACAGTAAAAAGTTTTGTTGTCGTGTTGACCAAAGGAGGGCCTTCACTTCTAAATCTTGCTCATAAAGTTGTTTTGCAAACTCAAACCACTGATTGGTTGTGATATTGTTGTCATCTATATGTTTTTTTTTGATTGAAGCTCCTTCCAAAATGCTTTTGGATTATGTTTCCCTAAGTGTATAAGCTCTTCTCTCCTCATATGTTATGAACTTGTCTTTTTTTTTCTTTATGATCTATTTGTACAACTTTGTGTTTAACTTCTCTTTGCATGTTTCTTTAATAGCTCTCCTTGTTGCTTTACAATCCTCATCAAACCATCTATTTACCGGAAAACAATTTGTTTGCTTCTTATTTTTTGTTCTTTTACAACTTGTAAGGGCCTTCTTAATTATGTTTGTTAACTCATAACTTTTAAGGCCTTGTGATCTTACTTTCCCCTCTTGCATTAAGCGACTCAACACCACTTTGAAGATATCACAATTTTCTTGTGTTACAAGAATCCTTCCTTTTCCGGAAGATGTTGAGATTGTTCTTTCCTTGTGAGTTGATTCTTGCTCACCAATCTACCACTATGGAAATTAGATTATGATCCGACTTTAGGTCCCTGATAGAATCATCAATCTCCACTTCTTTTATCCTATCGACAAATTGCATAATCAACAACACTTGCCCCATTGTAAGTTTTACAATTTGCATAATCCATGCCACTTGCCCCATTTAATCAATATTCTAAACCAAATGAAATGTTTGTCCTTGTTGGTTGTCTCCTCTCTTACTGTTGAATCTTTTTGCCCTCCACTTCTCTAACTAAAACCATTATACCTCCAAAACCTTTCCCATTGCTAGTTGCCTCATTCCAAACTGCAAACTTCCTATAACCTTTTTGGAGTCTTTGAGACCATCATGTTCATGAATTTTACTCCGTGAGACAAATTACGCTCTTTCCTCTTTACTGCTGAATCTTCCTACCTCCTAAAACCATAACCCAAGTTCCCTTCTTTAAGGGTAACCTCTACATTCAAATTACGTCTCTTCCTTAACATGCAAATTTTAACAATACATGCTTTTAAGAATACTATGGCCTGATTCCTATTTATTTTGGTGTTGAGAGCTCAAAGCATGGTTCTCACAACTTTGCATCCACGATTGGCCTAACTCATTCCTTGTTGACATCAATTTTGTTGTTCTCTGTTGTCATCCATTTGCAAAGAATATTGTGACATTATCTTGCTAATAATGACTTTTCCATTGTACAACCATGCTCTTTTACCTTCATCTCTTGCTGCTCTTACTTTAGTTAATTCTTTCCTTCTATCCTCCAATTGTATTGAAGTTAAATCATCATCTAAAAAGAAATTTGACCCCCTCAAGAGTCCCTTCTTACTCAAAAGTTGGTACTTGTCTTCTAATCTCCTCATGACAACTTTGATAGGTCTAGCCCTTTCTTCATCTACCTTTCCAATTCTCCTTGCTTGCATGATCGGCCCTTGCCATTGTAGTTTGTCTCTTAAAAATCACTTGCCAAAACGAATGTGTTTTCATTTTTGCCATACTCTTTTACCCCTTTGATAATTAGATTTTTATCCTCTCATGCCTTTCTCTATGTTCACTTTCTTGCATTCTACCCAAATTTGCACCTACCTCGTTGTCCTTATTCGATGGTCCCTTAACAACATGAGACCATGACTTGGTTTTGTTTGTGTTTATATCTTTAGCACATTCCTCAACCACAAAGCCCTGAGAGTTTGTTCCTTGATCCTTCTGAGTTCTTATTTCTGTTGTTTTTAAGTCTGTTACACATATACCTGGTTTTGTCGATGCTAACATGTCTTGCCAAGCTGTTTTCACCCTTTCATTATCATTTTCATTTTTGCCATTCATGTTTTCCTATTTGTAAGGCCTCTTGAAGCATTGCCACTTGCTCCTTTAAAACTTTGTTGTCTTCTACAAGAGTCTAGTTTCTTTTTACAATCTCCTGGATCTTGCAATTTTTCTCTTGCTCTCGGGCTTCCATGCGTTCCATTCTGTTTTTCACATTCATCAACTCTTGAACATATAACTCGGATGACCAAGTAAGAGGAGTGGAAATAGGGCTGTAGACTTCTTCCACCCCTTTGTCCTTATAGTCATGTGCCTCTCGTTTGTGTGCTCCATTTTTGGTTTGAGTTTTTGACCTTTGTTTGAGTGGAGTAGTTTTCATCTTTTGATCTTGGTGTCTTCTTTGAAGTCCCCATTTAATGCGTGAAAGCCTACATTTTATTATACCTCGATATTGCTTTGCATTTACCCACACCCATTTCCCACTTTTGTCTACAAGTGCAATTTTGCCCAAGTTGTTTGACTCCTCAACCCCCACAGATGTTCTTTCCATTGCCAACATTTGATCACACAAAAGAGACCAAATGGAACCAAGTCGAGTCACAAACCAAGAACTTGCCAAGACGTATGCAGATCTCGAGCCGGATATCCTCATAGAATAGAGTGAGATCCTTGTATAGTAGAGTGGAAGCTTAAACAACACACTTGGGAGACAAGAGTCGGGGTCGGAAATCAAGAGTTAGGAGCCAACAATCGGGATGACTAAGCGAGGTCAAGAAACCACGGCGGCGGGTAGAAAGGGTCAAGCGAGGATACGGGAAAACCCACATGTGGGCCACTATGAAGGAGCTTGGGGACAAAGGACTTGACATAGAGCAACATATAAGTTCGCATCCAAATGAGAGGTCGAGAGATAAATGGGCGGGGGCCGAAGGAGGATACCACGGGAAGCTCGACAAGTCACGGTGCACAACAAAGCTCAATGTAAGCTTGTGGTAGCAAGCTCGAGAGAGATCGACCTAACAAAAGACAAGCTCGGTGTGGAAGGGCGACCGATGAAGCTCGGTGAGTAGAGTCCCCAAAAAAAGTTTGAGTGTCTAGAAAGTGGTGCGAAGGATCAAACCCGGTCGAGGAGTCGGGAGTCGGGTGTCGGGAGTCAAGTGTCAAGAGTTCCAAGTCGGGAGTCACAAGTCGAGAAATAGGAGTCAGGAATCAAGAGTCAAGATGACTAAGCAGGAATGAGAAGCCACAGCAAGTAGGTAGGAAGGGTCGAGCGGGGATGCGGGACAAATCCACATGCGAGCAACTATGAAGGAGCTTGGGGGACACAGGGTCCGAGATCGCGTTTGACACAGAGTCCACATCCGAGTTCGGAACCAAATAGTGATTTATCTCCTTCGCCTTGTATTTTCCTCCCCCAGCTTGTTATTATTTGTTCCTCGTTGTTTTGCCTATTGCAGTGTCGCAACCAAAAGAAGGAAGTGGGCGGCACCAAAACGTAGAAACAGTCTAGATTTGGTTATTTCCTCTGCAAAAGTGACACTCTGTAATCATTTAGCATGATCTTTCAAAGCCATAGCATTCAGCTCAAAACTTCGCTTAAACTCTGCGTTCTTTTGTTTTCATTATGCACGTTCGATCTGTAGGAGACAAGGCATGCTCAATCTAGACCAAAAACGGTTACCGTGAATCGTAGTCGTTTCACCCATTGTGGAAGTCGATCCGATCTCCCACTTTGTTGAAGTCATTCACCCGTTGTGGAAGTCGATCGATCTCCCATTCTAAAGTTGCTTCACCCGCACCGCATATGTTTCTCTGCTGCAAAATTTGTTCCTTGCATTCGCATTAAATGCATACCAATCTAGGCCGAAAATGGTTGCAGCGGCTACTGATCGCTTCACCCATCTGCAAAATCCAAAAATGGCTTTACATGGGAGAGCATTGCTCTGATACCACTCATCACATGTCCATAAGTATGACACCTTTCAAAGCTTTGTACAATTATGATGCTCTTTCCTTTGTGGATTTGGTATTTGCAGATAGTAGAGTGTCGGGGCAAGAGACTTGGTTGCACTGAGCCAAGATATATTAAGGATACTCAAAGAAAATATCCAACATGCACAAAACCAGCAGAAATTTTATGTGGACCAGCACCGCATTGAGAGGACTTTTGAGGTTGGTGACATGGTTTTCTTGAGGTTGCAGCCCTATAGACAGTCTTCTCTAAAGAAGAGTGGAGTTGAAAAGCTCAAACCTCGTTTCTATGGACCATACAAGATTAAGCAAAGGATAGGAGAGGTTGCCTATGAGTTGGATTTGCCAGAGTAGAGTAAGATACATAATGTTTTCCATGTCTCATGCCTGAAAAAGGCTTTGGGACAGCATATTGTTCCTTCCATTGAATTGCCTCCTTTGGATGATGAAGGCAAACTTGTTTTGGTTCTGAAGTAATTTTAGATTTCAAAGAAAAGAAGTTAAGGAACAAGATTATCACAGAGTATCCAGTACGTTGGAAGGATTTACCGCAAAGGATGCTACTTGGGAGGGTGCTGAAATTCTTAAGCATCCCAGCTTGCATTTGCTTGAGGGCTTGCAATTCGAGAAGGGTGGACTGTAATGTACCTTTTCAAAATGAATTAATGTCGGGCACCCGAAGGCTAAGGGGAAATTAAAGAGGAAATAAATTAATTTAAGTGTTGTACGGATACTTTTATATTGTAGTTGGAAAAAGGGCACTTAAATTATATTAAGTGAGAGGGAGCCAAGAAACAGAAATAGAATAAAATAATAATAGAATGATGAACTTCTATTATGGGGCGCCAAAGATAGAATGGGTTGCATGAGCATCAAGATCCTATTTTTAGGATGGGGTACCAACATGGGAGAGAGGATAAAGCAATTTTATATTGTTTACTTCTATTTTTGGATGGGGCGCCAACATGGGAGAGAGGATAAAGTAATTTTTATTGTTTGTTGAGCATGCATGTAACTCCAAAAGGGGCACCAACTTTGGAGAAGGCCTTAGAAGTTATAAAAGCAGATTTGGGGTTTATTATTACATACATCTTGGAAATTTATCAACTACTTCATTGTTTGCAAGTAGCTTTTGCTTCTACATCAGCAATAGAGGACGAAAACCCTCATTTGCACACAAATCTGAGGACGGAAACCCTCATATCTAAGCTTGGCAATTCCATTCAAGGGTTGCAGTGATCATTCAAGGTACAAATATTCATCCAATTCAGCTAGGGCACAATTTTCAGGGTTGATTCTACATCCAAAACAAGTATAGCTAAGGCTTCAAATCTAGGGGCAGATTTCAGTCAAATCAGTTTGCATGCTCTTATCTTTCATCCATCTTTCCATTTAGATCATCAGTTGTGAGAAAATAATTGTATTCAGACATTCGGTATTTTTATTGAAGCTGATTTGAAATAAATAAATAAAAGTTTGTTTTTTGGCATATTGGGGTTTGTTGTTTTTTAATAAAAATCAGTATTCTACTGCTGTCATAAAAGTTAAATTTTTTATAATGCTGCCCTAGGGTTTAACAAAATATCCAAATTTGTTAGAAATTTTCTACTAGGGATATTACAAAGCATATGCTATGGATATGTTGGTAGTGTTGAAATTTTGACACATGCAAATTTATTAGAATCTTGATACATGCTAATACTCTAGAAACTAACAGACCATGAGCTGGCAATAAGGAAAAAATTTCTTCCATGGCATCGTGTCCACAATAGGAGGAAAAACTTCTCTTCCGCGGCATCATGTTCGCAATAGGATGAAAACTTTTCTTTTATGGAATCGTGTGCAATAGGAAGAAAAAAATTGTCCACGTGTTACAGATTCACCCATACAAGGTGGGCGATACGGATATGATTCATTGTTGGTACGAGATACAGGCAACGAATCCAAGCATATTCAAAGGCCTATTGTGGTACCCATGACGACTCCAACCTTCAAAACGATTTTCTTTAATTTTCACTTTTAAAAAAATCAACTATGGATTTCAAAACACCCTAAAAATTAAATAGAATGTAGGGCGACTCTAATGAACCATGTGATGATGCCGATGAAGACATTGAAATGGAATTTGAACATAATGAAGATGGTGATTTGTATTGATTTTGGTGTTTAAATTGTAACATTTGCACTATATGCTTGTTGTAAAGATTAATCTAAGCTCGAGCACTTGAATATCATGACATTTGGCATTGAATTATCAGTATGTTTTGTGGTTATTTAACTTATTTTCAAATATTTTGTTTACTTTATGCATAATATGGTATTGCATCTGCTGTAGGAAGAAAATGATTATTGCTGTACATAGGTTGCGAGAAAACATAATAGATTTTCAACTTGGTGTTGCAGCTGCTAGACCACAAACCACATTGTTCCCATGGCACCATAGCAATTATCGCAAAAATCATACAGCATTATACATACAATTCAACTTTAATTCTTAACATAACAGGTTTGGTCCAAGTGTGTGCAACTTTTCAAATCTTTTGTATGGTTATTGTGTGTGATATCTATACTTAGCACTTATGTATTAATGAGTTGTTCAACCTCAATGGAGGTCTCTGCCATTGTTTCTTTATGGACGGCTATTACACTTAGCAGAAGGGGTCTGTGCCATTGTTTCTTTATGAACAGCTATTACACTTGGCAGATGGTTGTGATGCGTTAGTTCCTAGAATGTTGTAAATTTGATAAACTCGTCAACCACTTGGCAAACACTTGATTGACAAAATAGAAATCTATATCATTCTTCTTGCGTAGACTTGGATGCTTTGCAGAGGGTTGTGTGAACTTATCACTTGAAGGATGAATATTTAAATACTATAGTACAATATCCCATTATCTTAATTGGTTCAAAAAAACTGTAGTTGCTTAAGATGTTGGTTAAACATGAAAGTTGGCAGTTTGTGCATGTCCAAGTGGACAGCTATCGTCTCACTCAAGCAAACCTGTTAATGTTAGAGTACAATCTCTCATTTCCTTAATTGGTCAACCAAAACCTGTACTTGCTTGAGATGTTGATAAAACATGAAAGTTGTCAGTTTATGTGTGTCCAAGTAGGCAGCTATTGTTAAACTCATGCAAACCTGATATGAACGATTTAAACTACTGTTTTGATTTCTGGGACATGTTCCCTTCATTTCTTAAAGACTAACGCTTCATCTAGAATTGGGATTTCCCTTCTTGGAACAGATGGCTATTGTTAAACTCATGCAAACCTGATATGAACGATTTAAACTATTGCTTTGATTTTTGGGGCATAGTCCCTTCATTTTTAAAGTTTCATCTAGAGTTGGGATTTTCCTTCTTGGAACTTATCTTGACTGCCATAAAATGCTTGGTTGATAAAGTTAAATTCATGTCTTGGACCTAACTTTGCTATGGCAATTGCAATCTGTTTTGGTTAAGGTCCATTCTTGCTCTTACACTGATAAGGATTCCATTGAATTATGCCAAATTGACTGAGTATGATTGACTCTGCACTTTCAGTTTTGATTTCATTAGTTAGCTAATATATTTAAAAGTTGTCAAGATGTTGATAAACCCAGAATCAAATGTTGCTGATAACTCGAGTGTGGGGGTATCTCTCTACTAGATTGCACCAAAGCGTTCCCCCTCGTACCAGCCCGGAAACGTTTCTGGTACAAGTACGGAAAAGTTGTGGGTACATACTGGGTACGTACCCACAAGTCCAGGGTACGCTTCAGGTACGGAAAACCATACCCGGGGCCTGTGGGTACGTACCCACTGCCTGCCCCAGCTAAATACGGTTTTTTTGTAACTCAAAAAAAAAAAAACATAAACATTTTTTCTTAAAAATAAAGCAACCTAATTTTAACCTAACCCTAAAAGACCCCCAAACACCTATTTATACACCCAATCCCTCTACTTTATTCACACACTCATTGTTTGCTATTTTGCTAATATTGAGCTTGAAGGAGAGAAAGAGAGGTTGAAGGAGAAAGAGAGAGCTTGGAGGAGAGAAAGAGAGCTTGAAGGAAAGAGGGAGAGAGCTTGAAGGAGAGAGAGAAGGAGAAGCGAGCATACAAACAACAAGGAGGATTTTTTCAAGTATTTTTCATGCATTCGGTATTCTTTTTTTTTTTTTTTTTTTTAAATCTTTTGATCAATGTTTTGTATATGATCAATGATCAATATCATGAATGATGTGTTTCAAACACATCATTCATGATTATTGATCATGATTCATGATCTAAATTTGTTTTTAATATTTATTTATTTTACGGTTTTAAAATATAATATATTAATTAATTTTTTCGTATTTAAAGTTTAATATTGAAGTTCTATTTAATTAAATGTCTACCCTTTGTGTATGCTCTCACCTCACACCATTTATGGCGAACTTGGTGATCAGAATCAAAGATTGACGTGTAGGGCTAACTGTTTAATTTTTTTAATTAGTTATGTATTCGATTTTTTATTTTAAAGTTTTAAATTGAATTTGTTAAAAATTTAAACGTCTACCCTCTGTGTATGCTCTCACCTCGCACCATTTATGGCAAACTTGGTGATCAAAATCAGAGATTGACGTGTATGGGTTAACAAATTAATGTCTAATTTGTATTTGTTGTTTTTAATTAAATTATTTAGCAATGTTTTAAAAAATATCTCTTATTGTAGGTTAAAACAAATTAAACCTACAATCATGGCATCTAGTTCAGCTTTAGTGGGGCAAGAGGGAGGAAATGTTCCGAGTGGTCTGACAGTGAAAATGGATCCTCATTCTCCTTTATGGAGGCATGTGGAAGTGTTAGAGCTCGTTGCCGGTGGTGGTGTCCGTGTTTGGACGTGCCCCCATTGTGCCACCACATTTAAATCCTCATATACCCGTTTGAGAGCTCATCTAACTGGGGTATCGGGACGGGCATTAGAGCGTGTAAGAAGGTGGAAAAGAAAACAATAGCCATGTACCTAAAAGAGCAAGAGGATGCAAACTTTGAAATAACAAGAGCTCGCTCTAGAACCATTTCTTTACAACAGAGGACTATGGGAAAACCACCAACACCATCATTTCATCCTTTCATTGAGAGTAATGTTGAAACTGTTCCAGTTGATTCCCCTTTTGATGAAGATACCCCATCAAGCAAGAGAACAAAAGGGCCATTAGAAAAAGCATTTAACATTGAGAAGAGAGAAATTGCAGATGAATTGGTGGCTCGGTGTATATATGCATGTGGGCTACCATTCAATGTCTTGAGGTCACCTTATTGGCAGCAGATGGTGAGAGGCATTAGTGAGGCACCACAGGGGTATACAAGCCCCAACTATAATAAGGTTTGCACTTCTCTTTTGGCAAAAGAAGTGCAACACATACAAACATCTCTACAACCAATTAGAGATTCTTGGAATGATTCAGGAGTCTCTATTATCTCAGATGGATGGAAAGACTCCAGAAACAAACCTCTCATCAACATTATTGCAGTATGCCCTAAAGGGCCAATGTTTCTGAAGGCTATTGATTGTGAGGGGGAAGTAAAAGATGCCCAATTCATTGCAAATATTCTCATTGAGGCTATTGAGTCAGTGGGCCCGCAAAACGTTGTCCAAGTCATCACGACAATGCCAAAAATTGCAAGGCAGCAGGGTTGATAGTAGAGGGTAGGTATGAGCACATATTTTGGACACCATGTGCAATACACTCCCTGAATCTAATGTTGCAGAAGATTGAGAAAATTGCATGGATTGAGCAAATCTACACAGAGGGCAAACGAGATTCAGATGTTTGTCACCAACCATCACATGTCTCAAGCCATATTCAAAAGATTCTCAAAGTTGGAGTTGTTGAAGGTAAGGGAACAACTCATGAGCCATAACTTATAAGTTTTACTTTTTAAGTTTTTAAGTTTTTCATTTTAATATTTGATTTTAAATCAATTTCAATTTGTGTTGTTATTGAATTGTTTCCATTCCTTTTTAATAGGTTGCTGAGACTAGGTTTGCCTCTCACACACTCGTCTTGAGACGACTTGTGAAGGTGAGACGTGCTTTGAGTGGCATGGTGATTGATAATGTTTGGACCGTCTGGAGGCAAGCTAACACAGAGAGCCCAAAGGATAAAGACATGGATCCTTGATGATGATTGGTGGGGAAAAGTTGAATATTTGTTGAGTTTCACGGAGCCTATTCTAAGTATGATGCCACCTTGGATCCATCATGTGGTGGATTGTACATGGCCATGATGCCAAGTACCTATGACCTGTTGCGATCAAATTGCTCTCACAGGTATAAAGTTTGTAACTTGTTATTTGATATTTTAATTACCAATTAAGAATTAAAATTCAAAATGATATCATTCTTTTTTATATTAATAATACTTTGTTTTTGTGACAGGTGGCTAGTAATTCTTCTGCAGAGCACAACTGGAGTACTTATGGCTTCATCCACTCAACCAAGCACACATGTTGGCATCGAAGAAGGTTGAGGATCTAGTATACGTTCATTCCAACTTGCGCCTCTTAACGCACAAGACGGAAGAGTATACTAGTGGTCCTAACAAGCTTTGGGACATCCAACCTGAAACCACGGACTTTGAAGCTTCTGCTGCTTGTTTGTCCAATGTTTCACTACTTGGCGTTGATGACGAACTTCCAGGGAGCCCTTCACAAGGGTTTGAAAGTGGAGCAAGTGCCATCCATGAAGATGATTTTGACGATCATCTAGATGATTATGATATGCTCTAGAAGTTGAGAACTTGAATGTATTATGTTATTAACTATTATGTTTTGAACATTATGAATCAATACAAACTCAAGTCTCAATTCTCAAAGTATTGGAAATTTGTTTTCATGTTCTATGAATGATTTTAAGTTGTATGAGTATTAAATTTCAATAAGTATGCAATGTATGAGTATTAAATTTCAATAAGTATGCAAATGCTTCTTTAAATTTATAATTTTATATACATATATATATATATATATATAAAACGTACCCAAAAGCGTACCGTACCCGAGGTTTTTAAAAATTTGTCGTTTCAATGTACTGAACCCGCACCGTGCACTCGAAACAGTCTAGCTCTGCAGCCTTGGTTGCAGAAAACGTCTCCCAGTTAGGGGACTCTGCAGTCCATGTTCCAAAGATAATCCCCACATCCCCATTTTCCCCTTCACTAATATGTGAACCACATCTGTCCTCTTTCTTTGGGCTGAACAATGACATCTCTTGGTTCTCAGTAAACATTTCATGACCTGTTATGATGTTGAAACTTAAGTATCACTACACTATGATTGTCATGTATGAGATGCGTGACTTTTATGAAATCTGACATACCTGATATAAGAGATGGTTGAGATTAATTTATTATCACCGGAGATAGTTGTAAACTTAATAAATAAAATAAGAATTAAATATGCAGGTCGTACCAATGATTCATATAGCTCAGTTATTTTGAGTTGTATATAAAGGAGTTGCATGGCTGTATGTCTCGTTTTATCTTTGACCAAAGCATAGGATTTATATTCATCATTTTGTCCCATTCATTATGTATGTTGTCTATGTCTTGCATGACTGTGTGATGCATGTTGCAAGTGATAACATTGTGAACACAATTTCTCATGGTTTTCAGTTATCCATATATGTTGGCCCTCGTTGAGTGGTAGGGCCACTCCCGAGTACGGGAATTGGGCAAGGGGCATGTAGGCTCTAACGATGGTGGTAAAGCAGTTCGAAGATGCTCTCCCTCTCTCCACTCATTCTGGCAGTATGTGCATTGATCAATGACATCATCAGCACTACTCAAGCTATCTGTGGTAGAAGTTAAAATTGTAATCTTGGGCTGATACCATTTAATATACTTGCTGATTTCCATCAAAGGTTAATTGTTGTATATTCATGACTGTTTCAGTATAGCTTCATTATCATTAGATTACTCAGTTAAGTTTATTGGTAGTGACAGCATTGTGATAGCGAAGTTCTCTCTTGGTTATCTAGCTTTGTGTATTTGTTAGGGTGGGGCCACTCCCCCGTATGAGAAGGTGGGTGGGGGAGCCTGTTGGCACTGTGGTTGGTGGTAAAGCATATCAAGGCTGCTCTTCCTCTCTTCACTCATTCTAGACATCTATATTGATATATAACATCAGCAACACTTCTTGTGCTATACACGGTAGAAGTTACAATTGTATTCTTGGGTTGATATCATTTATTATAACTGCTGATTTATGGCAGAAGTTGATGTTATATATTCATAATTTTTTCAGTTTAGCTCCATTATCATGAGAGTATTTGGTTTGACTTATCATGTTTTACTCTGCCACACTATGTACTTGATGATGCAGAAGTTAAAGCTGTATTCTTGGGCTGATATCATTTATTATACCTGCTTATTTCTGGCACAACTTGCAAGTTGTATATTCATGATTGTTTTAGTATTGCTTCATTATCATGAGATTATTTGGTTGGACATATTGAGCTGTACTCTACATCGTACTATTTGCTTGATGTAATAGATGAGATTTTTATGTTCTTGGTACTTAATGTTATCTAGTATTTCTCATGCATTATTCTGATCATGATTTAAGATGTACTATATTATGATAATGCTGTAATTTTATCGTTTCTGACTGAAGGACATTGTACTTGGTAGGACAGATTTTATCTAAAAAGACTGTAGTCTGTTGTATTATCTCTTTACAATTTACTTGATGTTGTATTAGAAGTTACAACTATATTGTTTAGCTGACATCATTTATTATACCTGCTGATTTATGGCGGAAGTTGTATATTGCATATTCATGATTGTTTCAGTATAGCATCATTATCATGGGATTATTTGGTTGGAACTATTGAGCTGTACTCTGTTGTATTATATACTCAATGATGTAATCTAACGAGAGATTTTTATGTTCTCAGTACTTCTTGTACCTCTCATGTATTATTCTGATCATGATTTTAGATGTGCCGTGTATTTTATTATGATACTGCTGTAATTTTACGACAGCAGACAGACTCAATATGCTTCCAGTTCCAATCATTTTATCATTTCAGATTAAAGGACATTGTACTTGATAGGACTGAGGTTGTACCTAAAACAAGGCATGCCAAAATTTATGGAAAATGTTCCAACTCTACCGAACTTGATCCTTGTCAAACATGAAATCAAATTTTATCCATTATTTTTAGATGGGAAGTTCCGACATGCTTTTGCACTATTTTATAAATGTGTATATAGACATATATCAAGTGAAAGCATAGAGCAGAAAATTATCTCTACTCTGTTCCTCTTAACAGATTTATGCATTTTTTTAGAAAATCAAAATGATAAAAAAAAAACTTTTGTGTGAACTTAAAGACATTTTTTTAACTTAATCCATTAGCAAACTTGAACCAAACTTTGTCGTCGTCGAACATGAACTCAAACTTGAACCTTGTGACTTAGCCTTAAAAGACTGATATATGTTCTTTTATTATTCTTTATATTGTAGTTAACAAATGACAATTTGAATTGTTCTAATCTTTAGATTTGGTTAACATGTAATGAGGTGATCAGAATTAATATATATCCGAGGATGGATCTAGAGAACAGCCCCGAAATGTCAGAACTCAAAAACTAGAACACGGTTTACTCCATATGCAAAATCTAGAATTAATTACTGTTTAGTTCACTTGCATAAACATTAATAAAAGGAGCCTAGAAGATCAATCGGGAAATTGATCCATCTTTGTTAGGAAAACCAAAACAATTTGAAAATAAAAACCAGGCATGTTTTTAGGTGCCCGGCAACAAGATTCCTACATTGTGGTATCGAGACCAACTTCAACGCTAAGGCCATTTGGCACTCGCTAAAGCTTGCCTAGTTGCATTTTTGCATATCCAAGTACAAGTGTCTAGGATTAGGGCCAATGTGGCAGATGTAAATGTCAGGAACCAAAGGAAAAATCAGCAAAATAAGTTTGAACAAATTCTTGCCTAGTGGAATGACACCCATGAGAGAATTACTACCCTTTAGAAAGGGATTGATGTCATGTCCCTTTTTGGAATTTTTGAAGACGACCTTAACCCATTCTCTTTCCATGGGTCTAAGGAGGAAAGCAAGGGGAAGATTTGAATTACATTTTTATTGTTGTTTAGGTAGTTTTCATTTATTATCATTTATCCTATTGAGAAGCCTAGCACTCCAATAGAGGAACTTAAGTAGTTAGGTAATAAAGGTATTATGAGCATGTAGGCTCTAAATACCATTTGAATAATTAAAAGCACTTACCTTAAGGGGTCGGCCATCACTTTTATGTTATTAAGCCCTCCTTGTGGCTATTTAAGGAGGTCGTTTGGGCATTAGTTATTATGTTTTTGGTGATTATTCATATTTTGGTGAAAGTTGGCTAGTGTAGCCCTTTTACTCTCTCTAGGACGAAACCCCTTGAGTTGAGGACCTCATCCAAGGACGAAAACCCTTGGTTGGGAACTTGTGGAGGACGAAAACCCTTCATGAGGTTTTGTGTGTGCAAGTTGATTTGAAAAGCAATAAAGTATCATTTTCTTGCATGATTGGTCTCTTTGGTGCAATAATATAATTGTTTGGAGTGGAGCGACCCACTTGGGAGTGATAATTTGGTATGTGTGATGTTAATTTGGCAAATCTGAAATTACTCTCTTGTTCTCTATATTTTCTAAGGCCAAGATCTCGAATTTGGTGAATTTTGGAGGTGTTCTACTATTTTTTCCAAGCTTGATGATGTTCGCTGGTTAGGGTTCCGCAATTAATTATTTTCACACTCAATTCTGACTTTTAACAGCTGAATGTGTTTGTTAAGGGTTTACTACTAATTTTGGCATAAGATTTGAAGGATTTTTGCAAGGTTTGACCCATCCTTGAAGGGTTTAACTCCTCTAGGGAAGTCGCTGCCCTAGGAAGGGTTTGAATTACAGTTTTTGCAGGGTTATAACAACAGCTCTATAATCTGATTTGTGAGTTTTTGGCCATTTCCTGAGTCCCCCTAAAAAGGGACATTACAATTGATGAGATACAGGGCCAAGCAAGGTGAAGCGAGAACTCTCGGAAGAGAAAGAAATAGGAGACCAACGAGGCCTGCAATCAAGGAGACTACAAACATGTCAATGTTGTTTATCTGCAAGCTAATAAAAAGGCTCGTTTTGAAACAGAGTTTGCTGGGGATCTCAAGAGAATAGCCCCACCAATATTTGATGGGAAAGTACTTGAGGATGCCCAATGAAATCCATCTCCATTATGGATACCCAAATCCTAGCAAAGATAAGATCTATATTTTGGCTTTGATCAAGAATAGGTCAAAAGTCTCCAAATGCCTAAAAAAATAACAAGACCAATGTGTAGTGTTAGCAATACATTTCCAGCACTTGAAGTGAGAGATCAATCAGAGTCCATATAACAGTTATGCCTTCCAAATCAAGTCACAATTCTACCCTTCGATAATCAAACAAATGTGAAATTTACACTCTTTGCTCTATCAAAGGGCAGAATGTTGATAAATGCAAAATAATGTCCCCTGATGAAATTTGCCAAGGAATCCTTGTATGTGATCATATCTGGTAGATTCTACTGTATAACACCGGTTGCAATATTAAGTTTTCCTCGTAAAACCCTACATGGACAAAATCCTACACCAGAGGACCAAAACAAAGTTGTTTCTCTCTAAACAGCACTCCCCAAATCAAAACATTGGCAAGAATTCCAAATCCACCACCAGAAACTATCATTTTCTCCACTAACTAGTTGAGTCTCTTCTACTCTTCCACAAAAAGCAACCCCTATAAAATGCTACTAAAGACCCTAAAGAGTTATCGCCACACCTTCGCACTGTAAGTAGTTGCCAAGGACCAAAATATGGAGTGTTTTAAGCCTCAAGCTCTGATAGAGGAGAATAAGGTGCAAAATCCCTGATCAACTGAAAGTAAACTTCACACAAGCAAATATCACACAATAGAACACTATGGTGAGTTCCTTTTAAGGCACCCAAGCACAAGAATACTCAATATAGACAGAGAAGAGAGATGCAATAAATCTATGTTATAGTGATCAGTCGAAAACAGGTAGACACCTAGCCCCATTATTTATACACCTAAACCTAAAATAGAATATGGAGAATCAACGCTCTATGGACCACATCCCAATACAAGTTATCCAAATATATACAAGAAGGTTGATAACTCAATGATCCCGATAAGACTGATTTTACTACTCACAACCAATGGCACATTCTAAACACTTTCAGCAAACCTAACCAAGGACCTCCTCGTCTTATTAGTTAATCCCCATAACATCCACTAAGGTATCCTATACATCTCAAATAGGATCTTTTCCCACCTCTTCAAAATCTGTAATTATAAGAGATACCATATTAATTGCTATTTAAAGCTTCATTGTTGCCCCACAATAAAATAAAGTGGAGAGAATCAATGCTCAATGACCCACATCCCAATACAAGTTACACAAATATCTACCACAAAATTGATAACTTGCTGGGACAGAGAAGACTGATTTTGCTACTCCAACAACCAATGCAAAATTCAAAACGCTTTACGCAAATCCAACCAAGGACCTACTCTTGCCTTGCTACTTACGTTCCTATTACAGGATCCTTTGCCACATCTTTAAAATCTGTAATTCTAATGATACCATATTAATTACTACTAAAAGCTTCATTATTGCCCCCACAATAGCACATCCAATGCATCAATACAACCTTGTATGGACCAAAATATAAATCAACTTCAACTCTAGAAAAAACAAATGTAAACTAGATCATATTTTATTCTTGCAAATGTTAATATTTAAACAAGCAAATACTCCTTTTCACGAATTTGATGTGCATAGATAGAAAACCTCAAAATACCTTCCCATCAAAGACACAATGTAACATGGATTATGGCGTGAAACGCTTAGCTAATCCTTGAAGAAGGGTCAAGCTCCATTCAAAATTTCAATATAAATCCTAGAAGTTCAAATCAATGAACCATAAAAATGGCATTACGCACACATATTGAAACACCCTACAAGGCAACATAGATCAAGCAATAAGACAAAGGTCAAGCAAGACCTTAAAGAATAGCTATACCAAAAGATAATCTGATGTCCCGTTCCACGACTTGATAACACATAAAACCAAGGTCTTTACTTTCACCATTTATAAGCAAGGGAAAAATGAAAGAAACCAGCATTGTTCAAGGCAAAATTGATGATTAATAAGGATATGAAATTAAACGACTTAACAAATGAGAGCCAAAGCCACAAAGGAAGGTAAATGGTCTTTTAATGCAATTGACACAATCATAGACCAAAAAACTATTGAAGCCAAAAACGGGTAAAGAGGAAAGAACGATGCATTTTAACTGCTCCAAGGAGTGGCACATATCCTGCAACAAACTTTCGCAAGGCTTGGCATAGAAGTGTGGATCACCCAATAATTTAGGAATTTGTAACAAAAACAATTTCCCTACCCTTTATATCAGAAACTAAACCCACATACAAAATAGACTTATCAGCAAGCTCAATCGCAAGCAAGGGCCAAACTCGTTCTTTTAAAGAGAATTGATGGAAGCATGAATAAACAGATAGGCTATCATCTACATAAATTGAACAAGGCTGTATAAATGCCCAACTCACAAGAAGAACCAAATAATTTGGCATGGTCATTTTAGTGTTTTGAAAACCATTACATCCACAATCGGGAGATAAACAAAATGTGTATATAGAGGGAGGGAGAGGGGGAGAGGGATGGGGGTGAGAGAGAGCTAGTTGAATATAACTAGTCATTAGGACGAAAAACAAAACAAAAATATGGATGCGTTTGCCATCTTCTTTTCCAAGGAGATATTAATTTAATCACAGGCATGAGAAGTGCCCTTGTAACAAAGGTACCTGTTAAGGAAGCATCAGAAGAATATGAAGTCCAAGAAAGCTCAAAACATCATGAATGTACTCTTGATGATCCGAGCATGACCGCACTGGTCTGCACTCTAGTTCTGAGAGCCCTGTGCACCCCACGCAAGCCTGTGCACTCTGCACAGCCTACACAACACTACACCATCTTGCAGCCTATGTGCAGCATTTGTCATCCACGCAGCATCCATAAATATACCACACAGAACAATCAGAACATCTAGCGGCCTCATAGAGAGTCCGCGCCAAATTGTGCAACGCAATATGGCACTTATAGAGCTCACACCATGCTAGTGCACACATCAGCATACCACACATCTACAAATTGAACCATCGTTGCAGAGGTTGAACCATTTTGTAACCAAATGACATACTGTAAACCATTCCACCCCAAGGGGGCAAAAGGCATGTTCCGAAAAATAAGCTTTATCGTCTTGTATACAAGCTAATCCTATCAAGTCAAGTGAACTCTAGCTACTATGTATGCCCAATAACTTCAATAATTGAGCAGTTCCATCTCTTTAACTTGTTTTGGAGTAAATAAAAGTTTAGACTTAGAGAGCTATGTTCACCATATTTTTCTATTAACACCCGTATCCTAATGAAGTGAGAGAACAATGAGTTTATCCTCATAAGCATCCAGTAGAAATTGACCATCACGGATTTGCAAACTTTGTAGCATGAAGGTATTGATAGAGGTTCACTACATCTTTAAATTGTTTTTTACAAGACGTGAGGTACATATAATTTCCCATTCAGAGGTAAGTAATGGTCTTTACAAGTCATGATAGGTGACATTATGACTGTGATTAGAGATATGTAGCCTGGATCTATTGATAGCAAATTATTGCATCTAGATATGTCTAATCTTTTACAAGATATGAGGTAGATACAATTACCAATTCAGAGATGCATCGGGTTCTTTACCAATCCTGATATGTTATAATAATTAGGGTATGCACCATTGTTTGTTGTGGAGTTGAATTGAGTAGAAATTGACCATCACGGAATTGCAAACTTTGTAGCATGGAAGTATTGATAGAGGTTCATTACATCTACAAATCGTTGTTACAAGACGTGAGGTACATAAAACTTACCATTCAGACATATGTAATGTTCTTTATAAGTTGTGATAGGTGACATCGTGACTATGATTAGAGATATGTAGCCTGGATCTATTAGAAGTAGATTTTGCATCTAGACATGGCTAATCTTTTACAATATATGAGGAAGATACATCTGCCAATTGAGAGATGCGTAGGGTCCTTTACCAATCCTGATATGTTATGATGATTAGGGTATGTAGCATTGTTTGTTGTGGAGTTGACTCAAAAGGGGGCACAATCCACAACTAGTTACATGATCAACTTTAATATAGTATATTAGCTCAACAATAAACCTCGGGGATACTCGACACCACCTTAGGTGCTTCCATTATTGGTTTTTTTCAGATTGGATGTTAGGAGTCTTCATTTTTAATTCTTATCATGAGGGGATTTACAGTATATTATGATTACAATCTCTTCTAGTTGCTTAATTTCTTAAGCTATTTTTCTGTTGGTGTTATGTTGAGTACTCCGTGTCTTTGTTAGCTTTGAAAAACCAATTATAATTCCATTGGTTCCTTTGTTGGTTAATATGAGTGGACCATTCATTTCATGTTAGTTCAGAGTCACATTTTTATATGAAATGTTAGACGTTTCTTCTATGTTAGGTATTAAATTGGGAAATGAGATTAGGTCTTCCACATTGAGTAAATTTAGATAATATTTAATTAAATTTAGTTTCCTTTAATTACTTGGATGGCCTCTTGGAGGGTGGTCTCCCTCAAATGCTTTTCCTTTATCTATTCAAGTGATACGCACCACGGGGCCTGGGATGGTGGTGCAGAGGACAATCCAATAACTGCTAGTAAAGCACTGAGTTATAGAATATGCAATAGTATACAACAGAAACAATGGTAAACCATTACACATTCGATTGCATGAGATTGGCATTGCACAGATTTAAAGGTTAGCTATGTCTAGATGCAATGATCTGCTATTAATAGATCCATGTTATAGATCTCTAATCGTCATCACAACATCGCCTATCATGATTTATAAAGAACATCACTTATTTCTGAGTGGAAAACTGTATGTACCCCACGTCTTGTAATAAACAATTTGAGAATAAACCCATTGTTGACCATGGTCCATTTTTAATACTCTCTTCGTTAGGATATAGTTAATATATGTGTCTCTTAGTCTAATAGAAAAATATGGTGAGCGTAGGTCTCTTAGTCTAAACTTTTATTTACTCCAAAACAAGTTAAGGAGAAGGAAATGCTCAATTATTGAAGTTATTGAGCATGCATAGCAGCTCAAGCTCCCTTGATTTGATGGGATAAGCTTGTATACAAAGACAATAAAGCTTATTTTTGGAACATTGTAACTTTTCTGTCCTGCTGTTGCAGCTTGTTTCTCACCTCGTCTGAGCTAACATGGAAAAGCCATAAGTAATGGGCTTGAACGCAACATAAGGAAGATGATGAGTTACTACTTCCTGGTAAAGCAAGACCCATCTTCTTCCCGCATTGTGAAAAAAATCGCCTTAGCTGGATGATGCATGCACAGCAGCTTGAAGTGGGACTAAAGGGAACAAAGGGTCAATTATATTACCAACAATGAAATAAGAAGTGAGCCTCCGTCCACAAAGGAACAACAAGCTTCCAGAAATTGGAAAAAGTCCTCTTCATCATCAAAATACAAAAAAGGTTCTAAAAATTGAGGGCAGAATAGGAAGAAACTCCCCCCTCGATCCACAATGTTACACCTGCCTTAGAGCAAGAAAAGGAAAACAAAACAAAACACAACAGATTACAACACCTATTTGGCAATTCTTATAAGGCATTTCCAAGAATTATGTTTTGTAGTTGCAGAGATCAGAAGACGTGTAGCTAGTTGGGGGAAGCAATGGACACCACTTATTGGGAGGATTATGATCAGCATGAACTCCAAACATCCACAATGTCCAAATCAGAGATCAAAGCTACGGAAACATTAAAAATGCACGAGGATATAGTTGTTCTGAGCCCCTTTATAGTTGCATACATCTCTTACTCGTAGTTCTGCCACTGAAGAGAGTGAACATACCAAAGAACCTACAATTATAGTATGGCTGGTGTTACTAACCTCTGTAAAGGACAATGAACAAGTATTTTCCTAATGCAACATTTCTACTCAAAGAGGGCTTCACACAAAAACTATAAATGAAAAGGTAAAAGGTCCTTACATTACAAATGCATGAGTTTATAGTTGTGAAACCCTTTATGGTTTGCATACATCTCTTACTTGTGCTCCTGCCACTAATGTGGATCAACTAGCCAAAGAATACATGGTATAGTTGGCATAACTAACCTACTCTACACGACAAGGAATGAGTATGCACCTAACACAACGTTTCTATTCAAGGAGGGCTGAACACAAAAACTATAATGAAAAGGCAAAGGGTCCTTCCATTATATCTCAAATGTAGACAGATAAATTATTCCCTAGAGTGATGCTTTTAGATTTTAAAATTTAACTTGTTGAACATGATGGCATCTCAGAGCGAATGGTAGATCATATTGATTAAATTTATTATGTAATCACAAAAGTCAATCAATATAAATATCTACATATAACTTATAAGTTATAATAAGTTATAAACCAGTTGACAATCTTTTCAAACGCCTATTTCTTTCTGTATCAGTTTACTCCAATAATATTTTCCAGTTCCACATTTATCCAAAAATGTAGATCATGTGTCTGAAGCTAGATGTCAATTTACCGCGGGAAAAGAATAGTTTCAGATGTATTTCACGTAAATATGGCTATACATGACAGTTGAGATTGCATCTTAAAAAATTTACATCAGTAGGAAACACAAAAACGCATAAAAACAATTAAGAGGTGAAGCAACTAAAAGGGTAGGCTATCCATGACAGTTGAGAATGCATCTTAAAAAAATTAAATCAGTAGGAAACACAAAAACACATAAAAACAGTTAAGAGGTGAAGCAGCTAAAACGGTAGTGTGTAATTATATATGGGTTAGTCCCACAGGAAACAACCTGTGGCATAAAGATAAAATATAGAAACTCTGTTTCACGATACAAATTTCTAAAATTGCAGTAATTTTAGACATAATTGTGGAGAAGGGCTGCAGACCTGTTTGAGTTCATGCTGCATGGCTAGAGGAACCAAGTCTCCTTGCTCCATTGTTGAGAGTTTAACTTTTGGAGATATTCTCAAGTATAGATCTTGCTCAGTATTTCCCATGGCAACATGATTGTCTCTCAGGTCCGAAGGTACTTCTTGTGCGTTACGGACACCGGAATTTAAATACACAGAAACTTTGGCACTACCCACATTCAGATTTGGATTCCCTTGATCATCTTTGAGATACCTTAAAACAGCTGCCATTGATTTGAATCTTTTTCCTTTGGTGAAACGTAGACCCTGTTTGGTCTTTTGTTTTGGGTTCTAATATCTACCGTCCAGCCATCTGGAAGAGTGAAACCACTATCAGATATGAAATGTTTCAATTTTTGTAATGATTCATGTTCATAAGGTGTCATGCTGTAAACTGTATTAGAATCCTCATCACATGTCCCAATTTCTGGACAACAAGCAGTACTCTTGGGGAAATCTTTGGGAATGGATGTACAGAAGGACGCAGGTCCTAGCAGAACCGCATTTTTTCCCGTGATAATAGGCTGGTATCAACAACTTTGCCATTATGTTCAGGAAACAATTCATCAGATCGATCATAATGCACAACAGAAGTTACCTTTCTAAATGGAGGTACATCCATTTTGTTCTTAACAGCACTACATTGAGTTTGGTCTATGCTAACTGATTCTGCCTTTGACATTTTCTTCATAAACCTTATGACATGTTCATTTGCTGTCACTTCCAGTAGTATAACCCTACTTAAAATGACATTTTATTTTACTATACGAAGATCTTCCTTTAACATGAATCCGAATGGATTTCATTCCTCGCTTTAAATAGATTGCTCAGCTATCATAGGTTTCATTAGAAAAACATCTACAGGTTCTGGCATAATCTTCAGTGGGTTCCCTTGACCTCAGCTCACCAGCTAGTTAATATTTCATCGAATGAACATCTTGCTGTGCTGAAATAGTTGTCTCATTTTACTTGACCTTGATTCCATTCCAATCCCATCTAAATTTTAAATGCCTACCTTCTTAAAATTACAAGACAAAAATGTACTTATAGAAATATATCCATGATCTCTGGTGAGTTTTACCATATGTAGCCAAACCAGCTTGACCTTTGCATTGACAACCTTCCGTGGCATTAATCCTTTTCATCTCTAAACATTGGTTGAGAGGCAAGCCACAATTACTCGGCATCAATCATCACATTCAGTGAGCTTCATACAATTTCCTAACACAACGCATCGGCAGCCAGAAGGCAAGGCAATAGTAAAAGTTCAGATTGGCAGTAACATAACTATAAATATTTGATGATTCATGTAATGACCAAACCAAATTCACCCACAAGGCCCACATACTTGAGGCATCTGTGAAAAGAGACAGCTCAGATGACAAAAATATCAGATGATTATACTATCTGTAGCACAAACTATATCAGTTACATCAGGAACTTCAAATTTTCATATCAGCTTGCACATAAAATGTGTACAAACTATATTAAGTTCAAGAACGGATATTAGTGAAGTTTATTCACTGTCAAAATCCGTTTGCTGAAATTGAATCTAACAAATTATATTCAGAAAACACAAAAATAAAAATGCAAGGTCAGAACAAGTTTAACTGTTAACACACTAAGCCAACCCGAATAAGTGACTGGCCTTAATTATCCTTACTCAAGTAGAGTCGTCCCATTGCCCGCAGTACCTATATTTGTGCTAATGGTGACAATGAATTCATTATCATATGACAAACATGGAGCTTAAGCCAAAAGTTGCTCCTCAAATTATAAAGAGGAAAATACCTCAGAGAAATAATGAGAACTGCATACAGTGACTGCTTGTTTGATTAAAGAAAAGCAAAAACAAAGGACTAACAGGTAATCCACTGGAACTTAGAGACGAAAATAAATTGAAGGCGTATACTTCAATATCAGAACATAGATTCTGGAAAGCTGGAAAAACACACCATTTGCTGGAAAGCATTCTTAATACAAAAAACCAAAATATATTTCATAAATTGAAAAATTGTCCAAATCAATTACAAAATACCACACGTGCTGTCAGCATCACATCATTGTAAACCTATGCCTCTTACCTTTCTATGCGATCCCCCATTTCCCAAAGGCATTTCTGGAATCATCATGGATATTATGACTTCCTGGTCAAGTGCATTGAGTACAGTTTCTGTAGGAAAAAACCACCATTTAAAAATAAATGATGGATGAAACTAGACTATCAGGAAACAGTTAAGAAATGTCAAATTACATAAAGAAAATGTACCAAATTGGACGTGTGATAGCCCTAAATTACCTTAGCTTAAAAAAATGAGGGATGAAACTAAAGTTTTAGAAAACAGTGAAGAAATGCCAAGTTGCATAGACAAAACAAACCAAATTAGGGATTTCATTATTCAGAGGAAGATAGATTCATGCACTGATCACTTGGAGACATGATCCAAATTTATGTGATATAAAAGGAATAGGAAGCAAAGCTTACAGAAAATGTGGATCGCTAACTTTGGTATGTGATCATATACAAATATATTTTCAAAAATATACAGAATTGTTTTTGGAAAAGTAAATAATGCAAAACACTGAATTTATAATTCAATTCAATTATAGACTCAGAATACTGATTAAGACACAATTCTGAGTTGAGTCAACTCTTTTTCAGACCTTGCAACAGCTCCAAAAAATATAGCAAGTTCAAACCAAGTTAAAAAAGAGTTCAACGCAATGCAGCTTAAAATCACTACAATAGTTTTTTTCTTTACCAACAGAAGTCCATAATACAAGAGCTTAATAGACTGCTTGAACCCATGATGATTTTCTGTTAAAATTTACAGAAATATTAATTGTGGAAGCACAAAATATTGATAGAATCAAAAACAATCATGCCCTAAAGCCAAATACATTGAGAATGTGCAAAAAGTTGTCAGAAACTATCTCACAGCAGCACTGGAATGGACCATTGCGAAACAACACATAAATAGCGCAAGAACTAATTAGAACCCGGTGTTTGGACATTTTCAAGCTTTTTTACATCTCTCTGAGCAATGACCTTGACCCTACCTGCGAACATTTTCACATTGGACCCTAAAGTAAATCATTAATTGTATCCCACCCAAATATCCCACATACCTTATAATATGCTCGGATAACTAAGTGCTTGGACTGTTATGGAAAATCAAGTCCTTATCGGTGCCTCTGCTTTAATTTCAAAGAGCTTCAACGTTTACTTAAAGTTGGACAGCCAGTGTTGAACCACTCATTCTAGCATTCAACATTTGAGGTAGACATGGTTTTACCCTCGGATAATGTGCTAACTTTACTAGGAGGACAACAACAAACCAAACCGAGGCCTGTTTAACTATAAAAGTTAAGCTGTTTCAAAGGTATACTAGAAGATGTACTGTTCAAGAGAAATTTGTTTATCACAATCTAATCTAGAATGTAGTCTATTTTAAAACTCAAACCATCAGATGATTTTAAGCATGCTTTAAAATTACAGTAGTTAAGTCAGGTATGAATTAAGGAGTCGGCACATTATTAATTCCTTTCTCTTGCTACTTGCTCCTTTAAGGCAGGCATTCCTTGAATTATTTTATAGACATACCCTCTAAGTGTTGATCGAACATATGGTAAGTATATATCTTGTCAAAACTTTGGGTCAATTTCACTGTCTAACCTAGAAGTTCTGTAAATCTCATATGTTAGATTGCATTTTGATGGCACCAAAAATAAATTATCCTATACATCATAACATTAATCACATGAAAAAAATGAGACAGGTATGGAAAATTATTTAAATCAAATGATTGCGAGCGAATTCAGGAAAATGGAGAAACCTGTGCTGCTGTTTTTGTGTTTGCTGCAAGGTTATATGATGCGAAAGTGCAGGGTACACAACACCCACTGCAAACTCCCAAAGTATGGTACAGGGGTACGAAGGTGGAGGGGTACACAAGATGAGAGGGTATTCATGGTGCCTACTCCCAAAACATGGGTACACTGTAAACTTGGGGATGTGGTAAAATTTAAAATGATGAGTCAAACTTAAATGTTGAAACTTAGTAAACCTGAAATGAAGTACACCTTTTCCATATTTTCCTTCTAAGTGCTTTTTTAATATATTAATGTGTTGTTTTATGGGGTGCGTAAGATTTACAATAAATACCAATGTTCCGCAAGCCTCAAAACGGGGACGGGTCTCAAAGACAATGGGATCAAGGACCTAGGTTTGGGGAAGGCAGCTGGGCAGCGGGATGGTGGCGCAAATATATATAGTACTTGAAAACTTAGTTATAAAAAGATGTATAAGGAATAACAAATGAGACTTTTAAATATTGAACACATTGCATTGAACAGTGACAATCCTAAATATCAATATATTAATATTTAAATTCAAAAATATTTGGCCAAAGTGGCTCAATGCAATGAAGATTTGGCACTTGCTCTAACTCTTGTTGTTACTTGTTGCTAATGTTGTCCCTCTTCCTTGTTAATGCTCTCACTCTTGCTTGCTAATGGTATTGCTCTCTCTTGCTTGCTAATGCTCTCACCCTCTCACTCTTGCTCGCTAATGCTTTCACTCTTGCTTTGATTTTTTTATTGTGATTTGGAGTGAGGGTGTAACTCTTATTTATAGTTTGTTTTGGAGTGCTTAGGGGGTGGGTGGGGCCCATTAAGTATTAGGTTTAGGGTTGGGGTCCAACTTTTTAAAACAAATTGAATTTAAAAAAAAAACCTTTAAGGCAGCTTATGTCGTCGGGGATGCCTAGGAGTCTCTGGTGATGGCCTGAGAGACTTCTAGAAGTCTTCGGGACGTCCTAGGGACGGCCCAAAGTCCCCAAAAAATGGGCGTGTCTCAAAAACATCCCCTCTTTAGGGAAACATTTTGGGGATGTCCCCAAGGTGTTGGTGGCAATCCACAGGACGGTGGCGGGACGTCCCCCGTGAGTTTTCAAGCCTCCGGGACATTCCAAGTCTTTGGGACAGTAAATTTTGGGGGGAGACGCCTCTCGTGGAACACCGACAAATACACCGGGGGTGGCAGGTGCATCAGCTATAACGAGTACACCTCGAGGCACGATTTGGGTATGTGCACCCCAACAACCTTATTTTGTTATCATGGATCTAACCTTGATGTTTTAAAGCTGTTAGAGTACGAACAAGGAAGAATGAAGAAGTGGATTGCACACATTGGAGATTGTGTGTCTGTCTATTTATTATGCAAAAGATAGTTACAAAATGGTTGATAGTTACAACCGATCATTAGTTAACAACTAATGATGACTAACAAAAAGCCTTATATTTAACACCCCCTCTTAAGGCTTACCCTACAGAAAGCAAAAACAAACATATATGACATAGCTGAAAACCAATAGAACCAAAACAAAAGTACGCATTCTTCAGAAGCGTCTTTGTTGAAAGGGTAGAGCTCCATCAAGCTGCCTCATGACCTTCGTAAAGGTGTTGTTCCCAAGCCAAATTCCCGAGTTCCCGGATTCCACCTCCCAAACTCCCGAATCACAAGATCTCCCAAATTATTGGACAACCATCCATGTTGAGCCATCCACAAGCTCCATCAAGTTGTCTCATAACCCTCATAAGGGTATAATTCCCAAGATCCATGGACTCTCGAACAAACTGGGCAACCATCCATATTGAGCTTTATCTACACCAAATCCCTTCTTACCGTCAACTTGTGGGCTTCTTAGAATACGTATTTTCCTTCTTGGTTTCTTTAAAGGACATATTCATCATCAGAATCTTCACCACCTTCAACATCTGGTGGGTCTTCAATAAGGGCTACATTAGCTTCATTGGATTTGAGCGTTCCCTTGAGGATGTCATTGGCTCGAACACGGCAGTCCCACACTGTATGACCTCTTTATTTGAATTTTTATGGAAGTTTATGGAATATAATGCACTCTCATGATAAGAACTACCCTCATCTTCAGCAATTGTTCTTCTTTCGTCTGCAAGAAGTGTTGCAATCATGTCAGTAAGAGACTGAGTAGACATTTGGCTAAGGGTAAAAATGATATTGTTGTACTTAGAAGGCAAACTGTTTAATAGGATAGCTTTTGCATCCACCATAGTCTGTACATCTACAAGTTGTCTAATAAAGACCTCAGGTTGTTGACATGGTTGGACATAGAGATTCCTTCATCCATTTTGAATCTAAATAGCTGAAGTTTTAGCGAAAATTTCGCATTGACTACTTTTGCACCAAACAATGTATTTAAAGTGTCCCATATTTCTTTAGACAATTTGTCCAAATCTACATGATGTAGCTCCGAATCAGAAAGCGCAAGACCGATAATAGCTTTCACTTTATCATCTTTGGTCTGCCAATCCAATAATTTATTTGCATCGATGGGTGCTTTCTCTTTCCCATTTACTATGCCCCACAAATTTTTATTCATAAGTTGCATTTGTATTTTCACTTTCCATGTATGAAAATTTAGACCAGAATATTTTTCTACTAGAATTTCCATACTGAAGATAAAATAAAACTAGTATAGATATCTTAAATACATCTATCTAAAATACGCTGAGAGATATCAATCTCAAGGCACCTATCTAGTTGTACTAGAGTAATAACAAATAACAATTAAAAATAAATATAATATAATAAGTATATTATAATAAATGTATCTATATGAAATACATCAATAGATATCAATTTCAAGGTTCTTAGCTTAGATTTTTCACATACCACTTTAATCAATAACTTCATTAAATTCTCTATCAATTTCCCGTTGATTTGTGGCAAATGGAATCATTTAGCTACACGATTGTGTTGACTAAAAAAATTACTCAAGAAAAAGATATTACTATTTTTTGATTGACCTCTCCAAGAAAAAAGAAAAAAACTATTTAACAATCCAATGGAAGTCAAATTTATGGATGAATTGTCACATGACGGTCAAATGAACATCAAATTTAATGTCGAGAATAAAAGTGAACAACTCACTCCATTACAGCCCTGGCTGCCATTGTAGGAACACCTCTCGGCGTAATAAATGTGATTGCGTATTCAGAAAATAGAGAGCAAAATACCAGGAAGGCTTCAAAATGCAGTGAAACCCTAGAAATTTGTGATTTGCTGAAAACTCAACGAAAAACCCGTCAAAATCCTCAAAAAGCAGCAAACAGCGTGACTGTAATTGTTGTAAATTCGTGACTGAGTAAAAATTGATATAAAAATACCTGAAATTTGTGAAATCTATGTGCCCTAAAAATCACAACTGGTATTTTTGTGATTTTCATGCTTTGAAATGATGATTTTCGTGTCTGAAAAATTTGTGCCCTAATTCATACTTCTTTTGCTCAGATTTTGTGGCTTCAAAATTCACTGTCTTTGTAATGTCCCCTTTTCCCATTTGAAGACCTTTGGCCCATTTTGTCAACCCGACGGCCAAAGGAAAAATATAAGGGTGACTTAAGTCACAATAAATTATTATAAAGTGCTATAAAAAAAAAAATAAAATTATTAAAGCACTTATATTAATTTATTTGGCTTAATAGAAATAAATTATAATCCCTATGGTAAATACAATTTGCCTTGAGGGGGCAAATATCATTGTAAAGGGATTTATTGTATTTTATTCTTCCTAGAGGGGATAATGGCGACTTGGGCCAAAAGTGAATAATGACATTTAGGAAGGATAAAAATATAATTAATTAATGTATTTCCCCTAGGAAAATGCGACTTGCATTAGAGGGAAAAAGTGGTTGGAAAAAGCATTTAATATGGAAAATATTAAATGCTTTGCATAGGGAAAATCATGTGAGCTCATTGGCTGGTTTGGAGGTTGGTTGTTGGCCCTTTTCCTTTAAAAGGGAAGTCGACTTGCCTCTTCCATCATCCAAATTTTTATATGATATTTTCTCTTGCATAGAGCTTCAACTTTTGCATTAAAAATTCCAAGGACGAAACCCCTTGTGAATTAAACCTCTTGTGGACGAAAACCCCAAGAGTTTGAGAGGGATTTTCACTCAAAATTTCCCATTGGTTGTAATCAGATTTTCAGTCTATTTCAGGCTTTTTCCAGCAGTGTTATTGAAGACTTTTTGAAGTATTTTGGTGAATAAAATTGCAGCAGTGTTTTCTCTATTGGATCGACTCACCTTGCAATTGTTTGGGCATTATTATTGAGGGTTGTTCCAAGGGTTTGGGAGTAAAAATAATTATTGTCTGCTGATTTTGGGTGTGTTTGCACATAAAACCCTAGTCGATTTGGCGCGGAAATCAATCCCGTTAGCCCTAGATTTCAAGTTTATATTTTGCCATTGTATTTTGCTATTGTGTTGAGTGGGAAAAAATTATATTTGCTCCAAGGATCCATTTGGGGATCTTTCAATCTTTGCTTCATTTCGTGCCCTCAAAATGCTGAAAACCGTGAAAAAAATTTGTGCCCTAGACAAGGAAAAAAATGTGAGTTTTTGTGGCTTGTTTCCCTCGATTTTGTTCGTTTCAACTGTGACAATGCCCTCATGAGTCGTGGCTTTGAAAATCGCGACCTGGTTTCATATATTTTGCTGCAACTGCAATGGCTTCCGCGACTGCAACGAAAATGCTTCGAAACAAATGCCTTATGAACCCTCGACTGGAATACTTGCGGAATATCCAGGTGTTCGAAAATCTGTTTGTGATTTCCTTGCGCAATTGTGCCCTCGAATTTCTCCTCGCTTGTCCGGCTCTGATACCAATGTTGGAATACGAACAAGGAAGAATGAAGAAGAAGCGGACTGCACACATTGGAGATTGTGTGTCCATCTATTTATTATGCAAACATAGTTACAAAACGGTTGATAGTTACAACCGATCATTAGTTAACAAGTAACTAATGATGACTAACAAAAAGCCTTATATTTTAACATAAACTTCTTAGAAAATGTCACAAATTCAGCCATCAGCCATCGGTTACAGAAAACAATCTATAACCCCGAAAATGACATGACAAAATGAATCACAAATGAGGTAAATAGCTCTAAAGTAATAATATAAACCAATCAAAGAGATCTTCATAAATACAGAACTGGCCTAAGTGCAGACCAGCCAGGGCTCAAACCTATGACTTCCTGTCCACTGTTGGGCCCTCAACCACTGAGCCACTGGAGGGCATACCTGGGGTGTGGATTCAACATTGAACTTCACACCCTGTCCTCATGGCTTGAGCATGTGTAGCCACCTGGCTTTAGTACCTGGCATGAATTGAACCTCCAACAAGGACCTGAGTGGAACACAACTAAACCGTGCCAAAATAAAAATGAAAAAGAGTGGCGTAAGTTAAACTGGATCTTTTGTTAAACTAGAACTATACAGCAAAAACAATCATTGCCTTCACCACCAACATTGTTAGTTTCATTCTTCCAGTGTAGTGATAGTACCCAGGGGACAGAAAAATGAAAATAGATTTGAACTACGGTTTTAAAACATGTTGAACAATAGTTTTAATCACCTACAAGTGACATTCTGCTCATAGAGAAAAAACCACTCCTGTGGAAAGCACGTCATGGAATCTGCAACCATGTAATAAGCATCATGCAGAGCAACATCTAGCCTAGAACTTGACAGGCATAATCCAGTAAGTCTTCCTGTAGTGAACAAAAACATGAATCTACTGAAAATAACATTGCTGTTAAAGCATGGTAAGCATCCCGTGTAGTAACAATCCAACTAGAGATTAGGATACCGGTGGGGAGAACTAAGCTCACCGTAGCTGCAGTGGAAGCAAACCATAATTACCTATGATACAATGTGAAGAGGAGACTGCATTTTACACTAACAAAAGCAAGCAAGACACTAAGTTATATGGATTCTTCTGTCCCAAAACCCACTGCTTACAATCGGCCAAGCAGTCGAAACCCAAGGAGTCTAAAATTTCAACATTATATAAGGTTGAGTAAAACAGTTTCCGTGTTCCCCAAGGTGATTCAAGTATGCCCAGAAGGTGTGTTAACTAAGCAGTGACCTAAAGTTTTGACCTTAAATTTTCACCCTTTATGAATCATTTGAACAGCACCATGGGCCAAGAACACCAATGACAAGATGATTGAGGGGAGGAAAAATATGGCAAACATACAACAATGTAAGGCAAAATTCCCTCCAGTACAAACTGCTTTCCATAAGAAATAAATGGGGAGGGGAGGTATGACAGATAAAATTGCGCTAAACTCATTCCCCTATAAACTGCCATCCGTAAGAAAACAATACATGGGAAAATAAAACCATCAAAATTCTTGTTGAGCATAAGAAATCAATAGCACCCTCCCACATGAAAGGAGAACAATTTGAATTGACCGAGCAGTATGACACTAAAGAAGAAGAACTGCCTAAACCCACATGAAAAAAACTCCCTAATACCAACAGAAATGCATGGAAAAACATGTCCAGCTTCACAACATGGTACAATAATACAGATGATTTATTGACTCCCAAAACAAGAATGTAGACATTTATATCACCGACAGAAATGCATGAAAAAAACCTAAACATATCCAAATTCCAAACATATGGTATAAGAAAACAGATGAAAACTTGACACCCAAAACAAGAATGTAGACATTTTCATGAGCCAAATAATTATTTTTGTACAGAGTAAAATTTTACGATCTTGAAAACAACTTACCAGGAGCAACAGCCTTCCTCACAGTGTTGCCTGATATTGAGATAGTGGTATGAGAACGTGACTTTTCTCCGTTGGGTTCTATTTAACATTTGAGACCAGTGAGAGAGAATCTCACCATACTTATGATCCTCCACCGAATTTTCGCTGTACTTACATTGATGTGCCCTAATTCAATGTATTTTTAAAAATCATATAATTTTTTTGTTTTGTATTTTTTAATTTATTATTTAATAGGTTCCGTACACTTGTCCTTGAGTAAATCCACCTTGACTATGAGAGCCCTATCCATAATATCATGGCTTGTATATTGCTAACCATTTCAAATATTTTTTGTCTAAATTTATGCCTACCAAGATTTCTGACAGTCCTCTAATCAATGTCAGCTGTGACACCGTTAGAAATATTTTGATAAACTGTAAAATCCCTTGGTATGTTAAAATGTGTTATTATGTCAGAACTAATCCTATGCAGGGACATCATACCAACCCAAACGGACAACTTTGGCGAAAGATTTTCATCCATCATACAATGAATGTACCTCCTCCTGCACCAGGCCATTTTCTCCCATTCCCGATCGACATGTTCTTCACCATTAATAATGGTGTCTTTTTCAGTCTTCAACGATGACGTCCCACCATTCTTTTAGAATGCCTACAAATCCATTAGTAATAATACTTGCAACATCTTTATCATGTTTATTGAATTGCAGGACTTGGGTATTGGCCCAACCTATCATACCATGTAGCATCTCCTTAATTTCTTCAGGAGATTTACATTCAATCTTGTAGTAATTGGGCTGGAAATTCAGGTACGCATTGTAGAATGAAGGGGTGGTGCAGAGCTATCGTGCATACCTTCATCCATGACACTTTCGGCTTCTTCAGCTGTGAGTCGTGCCATACCAATCTTTTTCTCCTTACTAAGAGGAGACTTCATTGCAGCAACTTGAGCCCAAGTAATCGCTTTTGACCAATCAGGATTAGAGCTTTGGGAACTTGAAGAAATGTTGCTTTTATCAGACTATGAGCTTTCTAATTTATTGACAGCACTTGTGAGAGCAGGAAAATTTTGTTCAAGCTCAGAGACTGAAAAACAAAGATTATTTACCTTATCATTGACATTCTGAATACTGTCAATGACCTTCTTTTATGTTCCTTCAGAGACAACATGTATAGATTGTTGAATATGTGACTGGAGACTATTGCTGACTTGATCCGGAACTTTTTGCAAAGTAGTAGACAGTTGCTGAACATTTGAAGATAAACTATCTACTTTTTTATTTAACAAGAGAACAGCAGAGTGAATATCACCCGCTGATGGAGCTCAATAGCTTTCAAAGTATCTTGCATACGCTTGAGCTTTTCATTGTGAGAGAGGAGATGGTCATTAATGACCTTGGTGGCCTTGTTGTTCCAATTCAGCATGCGGGCTGATTCAGACTATTCTATTTTGGAATCTAACTGACGTTGATACCAATATTGTCGACGTTGTTGTCGATCATCAGTATAGACTTCAAATCTTTAGCATGAGGGAAGTCTGTGTTGTCAGCTTGTGAGGAGGTAGCCTCCTGAGAATCCATAAAGATTTTGGCTCTTCTCGAGCACGCATTTAGCTTTGATTTAAAGTCTGATAATAATTAGACTGGGAACAACTATTTGTATTTATATGTGGGCCATTCTTTGGAATATATTTCTGCTGGACTAAAACTTGGCAGTGTTCACACCAGAGACAGTCAGTATTGGGATCATGAACTAAAGAGGGATGGCTACACTGAGGAATATCTTCTTCATGACTCTTCTCTTTGTCAGACAAGAAAGACTGAGTAGAGGAAGAGGTAGATAAGCGAGGCTTGACAGAGCTAGATTTCCTGAAGGATATAGTAGCTTTTCCTTTTTCTTCAATAACCTTGGAGGCAGACTGGACTGACGAGGTAGTGTTAGAGACACACTTTGTGGAGATAGTCCATTCTCGAGGTACTCTGATCTTGTCCCAGTAACAACTTTTGGTTCAATTTTTTGAGCAGTTAAACTAGCATGCATTACAACACTACTTCCCTTAGAGGGACCATGTTTAATAGCAAGATGTGTTGTATTTGTTAATCGGAAAATGATCCGATAAAAAATAGCTAAAGGGGATGACCCTGGCTTCATGTTGAGACCTGTGGTTTGAAGATGGAGCTTTAAAACTTGATCTAACAGATTGTCGGTTTGTATGGACACAGGATAATTTGGGAATACATTAAAATGTATGGGTCCATTACTGAGGCTAGTCTGAAGGGTAGCTAGCAGACAATCTTTGAAGCTCTCATGTCGGGTATCTAACAAACAACATAAGACTGATGCATTTAATCCTTGCCTAAACAAAGGAGTTATACCTATCTGAACACAACCAATATGAACAAATTTATAGACAGACTATTTTTTCAAATACTGTAAATCACTAGGAGATATCAAAGGGATATCATACTCGGATTTTGCAGAAGTTTTTACTTGAATACAAGACTCTCTAGATCTAATAGAAGTACTAGCAATTAAATGAAATGCTTTGGATTTCTGATAAACTTCATTATAAGGAAGTTTAGGAGTTTCCAACCTGGCAAAGGGTTTTCTTCTTCCGTGATGTGCATTTCGTCATTGACAGGAATCAGATCTAAAAGATTCACAAAAGCATCATCGCAATCATCAACTTGCGTTCCAGAAGTCGATGCAACCCATTCTTCAGTATCCATTTCACCTTGAAATTCGTCTGTCCTACACCGCGTCTTACAAGAGTTTAATTGACCACAACACGCCTCACCCGGGCAACAAAAGGTCCACACTCAAATTGCGCGTCTTACGGGATTCAAAGAAATGGAAGGATGCAAATGATATGAAGAATAATATGAATCTAAGCTAGAATACAAGAATAACAACCACTCTGATACCAATTCTTTTCTGCAGAAAATAGGATCTTGGATTCAACAAAAGACTATGATTCTATTTATGTAAGAGCAAAACTCCATTACAATATTCTTGCATATGACTAACAACAAACATGAGATGCTTTAAAACAAACTGCAAAGATTTTACAAACTTTCTAAGACTCTCTAAGCAGAAACTCTATCCGAAAACCCGATGTAGTGAATGAGTCTCTACATCTCCTTATATAGGAAAAGAGAGAGCTTTTCACCGGATTAAGGGATGACCTAAAGACCGGGAACCGGTAACCGAAGTTACCAAAAGATTCCCACTAAGACGGATGAGCACATGCCACTCATCATAACACCTTTTAAAAGTGGGGAGGTCCACTATACTTTACATAAAGTAGAGTCATATCACTCTTTTGCAAGGATGACAACAAGCCTATCATCATAGCTTTACGGACTGTAGTGGACACTGGGTCCGGCGTCATCATCAGATGAACTGGAAGATTCTTCCCATTCTTGTCATTCAAAGTGGATGTCACGAGTATTCCTTTCGTACCATAATCTAGATAAGGATCTAGATCCATCGTTATCTCTTTGAAGATGCCTTCTTGTTGGGAACAGGTACTGATCAGGAATCCGGAGAAAATGTCCTGGTGCAGGAGGAGGTACATTCATTGTATGATGGATGAAAATATTTCGCCAAAGTTGTCCATTTGGGTTGGTATGATGTCCCTGCATAGGATTAGTTCTGACATAATAGCACATTTTAACATACCAAGGGATTTTACAGTTTATCAAAATATTTCTAATAAAGGTGTCACTCACTTGACATTGATGAGAGGACCAGTAAATCTTGGTAGGCGTAAATTTAGACAAAAAATATTTGAAATGGCTAGCAATATATTGCCTATCACCAGGGACACTAGGATGATTCCATACATCATTTTCCAAGGGATGACCTTCAGGCCACAACTTGGAAAATTCAAATCTCCATAAGGTATTTGGTCTGGGGACCAACTTCCTGAGGCGTCGTCCTTCTACTGGAATATCATCAGATGGTGGTTCAACATATCTGAAGTGTCTCCACTGCCATTGGAGAGTACAAAACACCATAGGTTCATGCTTGGAGTGAAATTCTGTAGTAGGAATTTCTGGATCAACGAATCTGCAGGCTACCTCAGATGTTTGATAAGGGGATACTCAGATAATTCCCCGGAAAGGAGCATATGTTGTGCTTCACATGACATCTAGTTGTCATTTCTTTCTAGAGACTTTAGATAATTTTGACAAGTTGAAACATTCCATATGGGTTCAACAAATTCATGAAATACCTGAGTGATATTCACATGTTTAGAATGAGTGAGTTCTTTCACGCAAAATCAGCGAGAGCATTTTTCCAGAGATATGTTCAACATCGAACTCATATCCATCAAACCATTGTGCCCATCTCTGGAGACGACCATAGGTAGTCTTATTAGTTGGGTCGCCTTTGTAAAGCCTACCTTTGAAATGTCTGCAAGTCAGTTCGGAGAAGAAATTTCTCATGTTGTAGGAAGAACAAGAAAGCTTGGATAGATTTCTTTGCAGCAAGTATTTCTTTATGGCTGGAGTGATATTTAAGCTCTGGCCCTTTGAAAGAACCTAAAGCATATCTACAAAATTTCTCAACACCATTCTCCATCCTTTCTTTGAGTACTGCTCCCCAGTGCTCGTCTGAAGCGTCTGTCTCAACAATTTTAAGACCAGTCCCTGGAAGGGACATAGGAGGAAGAGTTTGACAACTCTGCTTGATTCTTTGGACAGCTTTGGTCATATCTGAATTCCAAGCTGGAGCATTAGAGCGAAGCCTCTTATTGAGAAGTAGTCTGTCAGCAGCAACATTTTTATAAAATCCTACAATATAATTTACACAACCTAGAAATCTCTGAAGTTGTGTTTTATCAGTGATTTCATCAGGAAACAGACTAATTTTGGAGACTATATGATCTTGCATCAAAATAGTTCCATCCTTAAGAGTGATGCCTAGGAACTGAATAGAATCTTTGAATGTCTCCATCTTTGTAGGGCTGAGACAAAGTCCATTGGCATAAACAACTTGATAAAATTGCTCGAGATGCTCCAAGTGATCCTTTGTATTTTGAGAAAAGATCAAAATATCATCAATATAAACAATTAGAAATTTATCAAGGTGACCAAAGATCTGATCCATTTTCTTTTGGAAAATGGAGGGTGCAGTTTTAAGACCAAAAGGTAAAACCTTCCATTCATACTGACCACCTGGAATACTGAAGGCTGTTTTGTAAGTATCCTCTTTGTTCAGGAAGATTTGCCAGAAACCAGATTTAAGATCAAACTTACTGTAAACCTTCCTGCCACTGATACGTGCTAACAAATCATCTCTACTTGGAATGGGATGTTGGATGGGCAGTATATATTTATTAAGTGGCTTATAATTGACCACTAACCTCTTCTTGCCACGAACTATCTCACTTCGTTTATTCACATAAAAAGCAGGACAAGTCCAAGGGGACTTGGAAGGCTGGATAAATCCTCCTTTGAGCAGATTGTTTATTTCTGCCTGGCATTCGCTTTTTTCGAGGAGGCATCCCTATGTGATGAGCTTTAAATTTTGGAGAAGTGGTAGTTTGGAAGTCCAACTGACAAAAATGTTTTTTCCAATGGATAAAGGCATGGGGATTATCAAATGTGCAGTCAGTCTTTATCTTATTGATGATTGCATCAATAGAAGAGGTATTAAGAGAAATAGACTTATGGAGCCAGTCAAGATTGGAAGTTTTATGAGGTTTAGGTGCAGAAGGCACAATAGACTGGTAAGTCTGAAGTCTTGGGATTGATCCTTGTGGAAAGCGGATCTCATCTTGACTAATAGTGTAAGGCATGCAATTATTGAGATTATCTGAACCAAGAAGCATGTCATAATGCAGAAGGTCAAACTGGTGTACCTTGAAGGTGGTCTGCATTTGTCCTAGCTTAACAGGTATGAAGGCAGAACAGGGAGAGAACACTTTCTTAGAATCAAAACTGATTTGGAGAGGTTCTGTGTCCCAACAATCTCTAGGAATAGCATTAGCTTTTAACAAACTAATTTCAGCACCAGTATCTATCATAACATCTAGAGAATATGGTTTAATGTTGGGAATGCAGAGCTGAATTCTACAAAAAGGATTGCAAGAGGTTTTAACAATACTTACCTCTGCTTCTTGTTCTGCTTCATAGTGATCATAGGCTTTTTCCATGATCAGCCTATCAATTGCTTCTTCATCAGCATCTGAGCTAGGAGCCGATTCTTCTTCTAGGAGCAATATTTGGAATTCTTCTGTAGCTTTTTGAATTACTCGTTCAAGAAGAGAGATGTTGTTGTCGCCAGATTTTTCTTTCTGGTGTTCCAAGACTAGGAACTGAAGTTGGAGGTGTTGGGACTTGAGGTGCTTTGGTACTTTGTATTCTTCTTCTTCGAGGAACAGGAATGGAAAATGTCGGGAGCTATGTCCCACTGGCTGGTGGCTGTAAGATCCACGACCGACTGGAAGAAGGATGATCTCGTCCTCGGCCTCTACCCGGGAAGAGCAAAATGATATGGATCATTTTGGAGTGTGGATGGAGCGCGCTGAGCAAGGCGCAAGTCTTCGGCATTCTCCTGTTGGATCTTAGCTTTAAGCTTGATCTGAAGATCGTGGAGCTGAGATTGTAGAGAATAATGGTTCGAACCATATGAGGAGGACATTCAACAAGATCTTGCTTAACACGATCCAACTTTTTAGATGAAATGAAATGAAATGAAAGATTTTAATGACGTCCACGAGACTGAAGAGTCTATGGGACCAAACGAAACCGATACATTAAGTAGTTTTCAGACTCTTTGCCATATCAACTCTCCTACTGTGAATCTTGAGCACTAAACCAACGATCTTTTGAAGTTTTGTTTCTGCAAATAACTCATTTAAGTTGTCCACTTTTAATTCACTTTCGTATTGGATACGGATATCATCATATGCTGAACACTCCATAATGAAATGTCATTCCGTTTCAACAACCCCTTTGCAAAAAGACAAATTCTCCTTTCCCAATCCTCTTTGGGAATAGTCCATCTACCGGTTTCACAACGAAGATGATGTGATCCGGTCCTCAACTGGGCCACTAAAATCCTTGCCTTACCTTTGATAACTGCTCCCAGGTAAGCTTTTTCATCATGCTCCCAAGTGGGGTTGAAATCTTTGATATATTGAGCTTTCTTACGACCCATCTGTTATGTCCACATGGCAGTCCTAAACTTCTCCATCACATAATTTTTTATTTCCCTGTTGTTGTTAGGACACTCCTGAAAATTGATGCCCCATTTGTTCATCCATTTGTTGTTCTGTTTCATCCAGTTTTCTTTCTGCGCTCTAGATTATCCTCTGTAACCATTTTGGGCCAGCAAAGATCGTCCATGCTTTCAACTTTTTTCAAATAGCTTATCACCGAGTTATTGTCGATGCTTCCATCAAGAAGGTACCCGCTTCAGCTAACAAAATCTCACAAGGAACTGTTGATTTGACTTTGAGAGTGCTTGCGATTAGATGTTTCTAGATTCTTTCTAATTGCCGACATCCATGCTTTGACACGCTACTTCCCCAACCCTCGCAACCGTAAAGAGCAACCAAGTAACCAACAAACCAAAGAGGGTTTTCTTAGTTTTCTAGTCCCAAAGCTCAGCTTTCCTACATCTATTCTGAAGTAGGTAAGATGATTTCCAACCTCCCTGTATCCTTTTTGCTCTGCAAGTCTCCTAGCTCATCTTGTTGTGGAAATCAATCCCAAGATATTTATATTATGTAACAATTTCCAAAGTACTCCCCTCAAACAAAAAGTTAAATTGCCTCTCTTTTCTTTTCAGAGAAAAAATCATGATTTTTGTTTTGTTGGTGTTCACTTGCATCCCGACTTCCTGGCAAAAGAATTCTAAAGCTTTTAGATGCTCCCTCAAACCTTGAGCTATTGTTGAAATTAAGATAAGATCATCGGCATATAAAAGTAACTTCACCACGTACTCGACCAACTGAACACCTCCTCCTTCGGTTTTACATAACCATTCTTCAAGCTTATCAATGTATAAACCAAACAAAGTGGGAGAAAGAGGGCAACCTTGTTTGACCCTAATGTCACTACCAAAGCATTTAGACATACCTTCTCTTGTTCTGATTTTAGCTCTGACCTACTCATAAAATCTATGCCTTTCTTTGCACTTTGAGCTCATCTGGAATCTTAAGTTCCTTCATCCTGTTCCAAAGTTTGTCTCTAGGAACCGTGTCGAAGGATTTCTTAAAATCAACAAAAAAACAAAAAGCTTCATCCCTTTGGGTAACCCATACCTTTTCAATAAAGTGCCTAAGAGTGATGTAATGATCAATGGTTGAATGTTTAGATCGAAAACCCTTGTGCTTTTGCCCTTTTGCCCTCTCTTTCGCCTAACTTGCCGATTCTACGTTCTGTCATGCCCCCAAATAGCTTACCAAAAAGAGGATTGATCATAATAGTGTGATAGTTAGAAGGATTATTGATATCTCCACTTTTAAAAAGAGGAATAACCACACTAGTTGTGCACTCTAGTGGGAACCCAACCTGGTAACATTATTGAAGATTTTTCTGATATGCGGAGTGAGCACCTCAACCCCCCACTTTAAAAACTCATCCTGCAACCCATCAACATCTTGAGCTTTACCATTTTCTAGATTCTTTATGCCATGTTTGATGTCTTCCTCTGAAAAAAGTTCAATTGAAGTATGAATGATGGGAGGAATATCCTTCTGTTGAGACCGCTCATAGAGAGCCTTCACATATTCTAACCAATGAGCTTCTGTGATATTGTTTTCTATGAATGTTTTCTTTTGTTGCAACTCCTTCCAGAATCCCTTGGGATTGTGTTTTCCGAGAGAAATTAATTCAGACCTTCTCTTATTCACATAGCTTTCTTTTTTGTTGAACCAATCTCTCATATTTCTTTTTATTTTCTTTTTTGTTCACGTCACTTTCCCTCATAGCTCTCTTGGTAGCCTTACAATCTTTTTCATACCACAAATTTGTTGGAAAAGTATTTGCAGCTCCCTTTCTAGGCTTAAATTTTTTGCAAGCACTTAATGCCTTGTGAATTAATGGTATCAACAACTTACTACAAACATAACCCCTTGCCCCCTTGTTTGTATTGCTCTCGATATCATTTCTTGCCATCTGAAATTGTTGTTCAAGGGCAGCCACAAAGATTTCTTGATTTTCTTTATTTAAAATGATTTTGCCTTGTTTTGGAGATGTCTCTTGCATGTAATGAACTTGTTTTCCTATTGCTGATTTGAAATGGTACCAAGTTTGACTAAGAGAGGATTATGATCAGATTTGACCTCAATAGGACAATCTCAAATTTCAAACTTGAGAAACCTACAAATAGCGCTCTAAGTGCATATTACATAGTCCACTACACTTTTTCCATTGTAAGTTTTGCAAGTGATATTGCTAGATTTGGGCCAAGCCTTCATGTCATTACAAATAACCATGTCGTATAAGCTACATAGACCTAGAAGCTCAACCCCAAAATGATTCACCCCTCCATTACCATCTTGAGATAGTCTTTCCCAAAACTTGTCCTTTGCTTCGTTAATCCAAAGCGGATTGTCATCTCCACCTTTTTCGCCACCCAACTGAAGATATTGATTATTTGCAGTCCTTGCATTAAAGTCCCCCACCAAAATAATTTCCCGCATTCACTAAACACATAGATGTCTTTTTTTTAACGAAGCATATGGAATCGGTTCAACTAGAGTTACTATTTTCTACATCTCGTTAGAGATTTGAATCTTATGGTGCCCCCTAAAACCTCCCCCGCCTCGTTAAATTAATTTAGTTCGGTATGAGGAGGACCACCACAGCCTCTCGAGTTTTGTATCACCATTGTACAACCGGTGATTAGGTTTCATATTGCCTTTGTCAGACAACTAATACACTCGGGGACGTCACCAAATTATTGTGGCAACTGACAGGGACTCCAATTAGACTACTCTTCAAGCACGAGCATGCCCCCGAGGTTTGAACTTTGGACCTCATCTTGGTAAGTGCCTTTCTTAGATTATTTTTTGATTGAAATTATTAGTTTTGTATGGGTTAAGTGCACATAATGTTTCTTCGATTTAATGTGAAGGACTAAGGAGTATCCATTTTGTCAAATTTCCTTGGGACATGATCCTGGTCTCATCCCTTTTTAGTATCACCTAGTATTTGTACCTTCATGGATGGTTTGACAGTGCCTTTTACACCATCATCCTCACCTTTGGATTACAACCCACTCGATGTTTCCTATAGTTTTCTTATGAGTGTCAATCAAAAAATGTAGGAGCCTTTCCCACTTTAATCATCACATAATTTTGTAATTTTGTTGTGATCATAGATTTGAGGTGAGAAATTGAGAAATTTTGAGAATCGCATGTAAATAAACGCCTAGATTTTTATCAAATTATAAAATCTCAATACAAAAATTATTCATGGTGTCATATGGTCGATAAGCTTCTAGGTTGTTGGGAAAACTTCCCCTCTTTAGCAATGGTTAAAAGTTTGATGACTAAAAATCTTGAACTTTTATTTTATAGGAAAGGTTCATTTTAATCTTGTAGCTATATTGTTTTAACTTCATAAGACCGATCTTCTTGTGTTGTCTTTTGGCTAGAGTGCACTCATTTCTTGATCCCACCCTTTTTACTTTTTACCATTAGAGCTAGATTTTGGTGTCAATGTGGTCCTAAATTGTTTTAATTTGTCTATGAATACACTTACAATTGCATTCATTTATCAATTGGTAATAATAAGCACACTAATCATTCTTTAGAAAATATATTGTGGATTCACGTGTATTTTAGAGGATATCAAGCCATCCTTAGAGAATTTATTGAAATGCACAAAATCATGTTTGAAAACACACCACAACACTCATTTGCATGTTATTAGAGCTTCTCCCATCATTTAAGTTATTTGTTTTTGATATTGTTATTAATTAAGAGTCCGACAAATATCAAGATAGTTTTGGTGTTCTCTGATTTATCGCACACCCCAAAATGAATTATGTTTTCCTTAAGGTTTCAAATAGTGTTACCCGATAACAACAAGACAAAATCATATATCTAGGTGATCGGAGTGAAAGCACGGGAATATGAGTGAGGTTTTTTTAAATCAAACCAAGCAAATATATATGTCAAAAAATCATACGTGTTTATTATTGTTTAAAGTGCACGTATGAGCTCTATAAATCATCAAGGAGTACAAAATTTTATGTTCATTGCAAAATTTCTAGATCGGGATCTAGTTACTTTTAACCACACAAATCCACTATTTCGCTCTAAAGATTATCATTAGATTGGAAGATAAAATTAGATAATCAGTAATCCATGCATATCATCTCTTTTCTATGTTGGGTCATGTGATCCAAATGTTTTAAGTTAATTAATAATGTTAATTTATACGGGGCATACATTTCTCAATGAGACACCCTCTTGTCATAGATGTGTTTGTAATATCAATAAATTGATGGTTATCATTAATTTACCTCAATTGTTAGTTGTAGAAGAGTAAAAGCTTATTTAAGCTTATTAGATGAAATAATAAAGTACTTGTGTATGAGTACTTATGATATTGAATAAAAACTTTTAAAATTATTAATATGTAATGCTCTTCCATATTTACCAAAGGTGTTTTTATTGCTATCAATGGTATAAGAGCTTTGGCAAAATCATCCCAATGATCAAGCTATGGAAGATCCATAAAGGAGATGGAGTTGCCTAAAGAATCTATGTAAAAAGTTATCTCAAAGAAAATTGGTAAAAAAAAAAGATTTTTTTATTTTGCTAAAATATTTGCTTTGGGGTGTGAAAACTTCCAAGAGGCATTCAAATATATGCAACTATTGCAAAGTTGTTTTTAGGGCTTTAAAAACGCGCGTTGATATGTGATCAAGTGATGAAACTCTATCTCAAGGTTAAAAACCTTGATATTGTTTAAAATAAGTAAGTTGGAAATCCTTGATATGACATTGACTTACTTGTTGAAACTATCAATCTCCCTATAAATGCATTAAAATCAACAAAGTCATTAGATAACATTTACATATCATCGAAAAATATGTAAAAGCTTGAAGATTGTCGAATCATTTTAGACTTCACACGAGGTGCAAGAAAGGTGAATTCTTTATGTCTTTGTGTTTGAATATTATGTTTTTCCGACAATGGGGCCGCAAAGAAGTGTTGGAGGTGTTTTACATAGCTAGAGGGCATCATTCCTCTGTCACGGTGTTGGAAAAAGACCAAAATCTATTAAAAATCTATATTTTTACTATTGGAAAGGTGCTCGTGGCATTCAAATATGTTGACACTTCTAAAAACTCTTATTATAGATCTCAACTCTTGTAATCAAGGTGTTAAAATTGCACATGACATTGGAAATGAGTGTTGGAAGGTGATTAAACATTGATAAATAGTTGTTTTTAATCTTATTTTGGGTTGAAACAAGGCATGACTCCCTCCATTTTATCATGAAATTCATTCCCTGGTAAGTATTCTTGTAGAGTAAACATTTTGTCAAATATTTAATCACTTATACATCCCTACATTAGGTTTTTCGTTATTTCACTCAGTCAAAACATTGACATATTAATGTTTTTTGACTTTATGTCTCAAAGCATGCTTTATGCGGGCTCGTCATCATTCAAGTTTTAAAACTATCCCTTATAAGACCAATGGCAAAGAGTTCAAATAGTTAATATTCTATAATTGGTTATATGATTGATGTGTTAATCTTAAGACAAACACCCACATGCATATGCATACTTATAAAAGCATTAAAGCGATATAAATATAAATATGATCAAGGTAGAATTACCACCAATATATTAAGCTCGTATGTGAGGGAGGGTAAATGGCCCTCCTCATACGAGTATTAGGATGAATCTCTCTTCCAAACCAAATTACCTTTAAAACTAGTTCTCTGTGCTTTTATAAAATCAAGTAAAGTGTATTATCAAGGTTTGAAGAGTAATTAACTTGCATAAAGAAGTTTGCTTTAATCTACTAATAGAATCTATTAATAACAAAAGTCAATTAACTCAATAACTTGATTGATACTCTTATATATTAATATATTTAGATAAATGTGCACATATGAGTGAATTATTCGTGTATCATATTACAACAAAATATTACAAGCGCATCTCAATCACATATAATAGTGTATAGTTAACTGAATACACTAACATCCCCCTTGAGAAGTACTTCATTGAAGAGGACAGAGGAATCATTGAGCTATCCCCTCATTGACATGAACATATCTAGTCTTACTAAGGGATTTGTGAACATGACTGCGGCATAATCACCTATTCTACAAAACCTAATATCAATGACCTTGTCTTGTATCGACCACCAAATATAATGCATATGAATTTCAATATTTTTCCTACATTGTTGCTCTCTTGGGTTATGAGAGATGTGGATAGAAATTTGATCATTACACCAAAGAAATATAGGTCGGTCTATGAAAATATGAATTAACAAAACATGCATCAAATCCATATTGAGTTACATCTAGTAGCAACATATCCATCGTATTTGGATTCCATATTAGATGGCGAGTAATGGTAGTTTGTTTTTACAAGACTAAGTCACAGGACCTCCCCTAAGATGGAAAATGTGTTCTATAATCAACTCACGATCGCATGATCTCTTTCCCAATCATTATTTGTGGCCTTTAATTATTGTTCATCCATAAAAAGGAGAAAGTTATTTTATTATTTTTCCCTAAAGTATAACTAACAATTGAGGATTTTATTCTTGACTTGTACTCGTTCCAATAATTAGTAGTATTGTGAAGATATTGTAGAATGTGTTTAATAGCTTGTCAATGGATTTCATGGGGTCCTAACTCTAGTGTGATACAAGATTCACTATGAAAGAGATATCATGACATGTATGATTCGATATTATAGACTTCCCACAAACTTCCTGTAAGTTTTACCATCAACTAAAGGAGAAGAACACATGGACAAAAGTTTGACTCTAAATTGAAAAGGAGTCATGTGTAGACTTGCAGTTTTCCATGTTTAAGTGATGTAGAATATCTTAAGCATATTTGGATTGATAAAAAAATTATCGTAGTGTAAAATCTATATACCAAGGGAGAATGTAAAAACTCATGCCAATCATCTCAAACGACTTCATCGACCTTGCTTTCAAATCATGAATTTGCTTTGTGGAAGCTTCCATAATGATTAAATCATTAATATAGAGGACCAATATCAAAATTTTCCCATGTATTTTCTTCGTATAAACTATAGGTTCAAAGGCAATCCATATAAAACCATAATTGTTTATAATTATGTTGATCTTTTCATACTAAGCTCAAGGAGCTTGTTTTAATCTACACAAGACTTTTTCAACTTACACACATAACTAGAGTTGTCACTACTAACAAACCCTAGATATTGGGACATGTAGATTTCTTCCTACAAGTCTCCATGTAAAAGGCACTTTTGACATCCATTTGATGGATTTCCCATCAACATGTTGCAGCAAATAGATTACTAGGTCGAGTGGAATTCATCTTGGAAACTAAAGCAAAAGTTTCATGGTAATCAAATCCTTACCTATGAACTTTTTGCTACAAATGGATTACACGTGCTCATGTTGCAGCCAAACAAATTACTAGCTAGGTGGAATTCATCTTGGCAACTAGAGCAAAGGTTTCATGGTAATCAACTCCTTACCTATGAATTTTTGCTATAATTCAAGGTTTGTACCATTTAATGGACCCATTTTTGATACTTAATGCGGTATACTCATTTACACCTCATTATGTTTTTGACTTTTAGAAGATGAAGCAAATCCCACATGTTGTTCTTTTTCAATTTTTGAAGTTCCTCTTCCACAAATGCCTGACATATTAGGATACTTAGAAGTTTGATGATAAGTCTTTGTTTCCTATGTTGTTTCCAGCTATGTGAAATGTGCAACACCATATGGATGTTGTGATTTCATCTTACTTGGATCTCTTGGATCCCTTATTATATCACCAACCTCAATGCGACCTATACACACCCATTTGGGTATAAATCTATGGATGGGAAATCCATCATATAGGTGTTGAAAGTGCCTTATGTTGGCATTGTGTTGTCATTGAAGTCAAATTGAAGGTGGATGTCAGTTTTTCTGAGGTCATTGATGTCAAATGAGGAAAGAAACATGAAGTTTGATTGGTAGTGTCAGTTGAGTTGTTTGGTCTTGATGGTATTACATGGGTTGTTGAGTTGTGCAGTGGCTTATTGGAGTGTGTTAGTGACTTTCAAAGTTTTGAATGATTGTGTTAAGGTGTTATGGAATGTGATGAAGGTCTAGCAGGTGTGCAAGTGTGCCTAAGTGATGAGAAGGTCAGATTTGGTGAAACAAGCATGTTTAAGGTGTTTGTTCTTGAGGCCTAGTCAACAGGTATGACATGGTATGATGGATTACAAGTATGTATGAGTTGGTTGATCTTGGCGAGAACATGGAAAAAAGGATAATTAAATTATAAGGAAATTCACAAGTGTCTCGGATCGGGTATATGGCTAAGTCATGTTTTCTAGGTCTACACTAGACCTATTCTTAAGCCCTAGGTGCCCAAATGAGATGGGTTGAGAAAATTTCAGCATGGAAATGAAAAGGTGAGAATTACAAATGGTGGAGCAGTTTGATATTGAGGTGTGGTCCAATTTTTAGGTCCTAGTTTGCATGTTGAAGCAATAAATTGAGTTTTTACTCCTACCGAGTTCCTAGAAGTGAGAATTTGAGCTCAAAGTTGACTTTTCGATACTCGGTGACATGTGTGTGTTTTGTATGGGGACCCAAGCTCTTGGGGATAGTTGAAGAGGTCTACTAAGAATGGTTTCCAAGTGGAATGAGGTCATTTGATTGTTAGAGTTTTATGAACAATCGTTAAGAAGGAAAACATGTAATAACCCCTCTTAAAACCCGAGGTTTAGAGTGATGGAGAAGAACTTCATGGTACATGCCTAGAATGGATTGTTTTTCCTAGAAAGATGATTTGAGGTTGTAGAGGACTCTCTCAGGTTTCTCCAGTGCAAGTTAGAGGTTTTGGTTGTGTGTGGACCCCACTAAAATTTACAAGTTTTGAATATTTTTAGTTTTCTCCAAAGTAGCCCATTAAACAAGGTAACTAAATTGGTGTTTAAAGAAGCATGTGAGTTATTATTCATGTCCATGATGATTTTAGATCATGGTTAAGCTCTTAGGAGGTATGTTGTGCCCTATTTTGCAAGACTGGTTTTGGGGTAGTTTTGGGTAATTTTGGGTGTCCTGGTTGCAGAATAATTTTGAGGCTCTTAAGTCCAATTTATGGAATCCTATTCACGTGATAATTACCACCGAGGTCACGATATTTCCATTGGTAAATTAAACTTGCATGGATGAGGCAATTTGATGCGCTTTTTGAGCTTGTTTTTAGAAGACTAGTTTTGGGGCATGGTATTTGTGTTCGTTCTCTAATGGCTTCATGAGGTGAGATGATGATGTAGGGTGTTTCATGGTTGCTTTGGAGTTTTTAAATGCTCAAGAAACATGTCTAAGTTTTACATGCTTAATTCATGTATATAAGAAAATTCGTAAAGCTCATTTGAGTTAGTTGTGTATGTGTATAAAAAGTGTGACCTAAAGGGTTGTTTGAGGAAGTATTAGAGGTCTTTGTGACCATAAAGAGAGGGAAAATATGATGCTACGATGTTCTAGAGAGGTCAGATGTTGTCGAACTAGGTCGGATGTTGAAATCAACTTTAAGGAAGAAGTTCTTAGGCATGGAAGCTAGAAGACAATTTTGGGAAGATAGAGAGGAGAGTGAGCTTCATTGAGCCATCATCAATTGTTGGTGTAACATTTTAGAGATTACAAACAAATTAGGCGGCTTTTCTTGGTGTTGAGTCATCTTCGGGTTATTTCCTCCTTGTAGTGTTGGTCCTCTACTAAATTAGGGACCGTGCTACTTGTGGGGTTGGTGTTCCTTGTTGGGTTGGTGCTTAGCTAACTTTGAAACATGGCTATAACAAAGTTTTGTTTCAGTGGGTTTTCTTCCCCTTGATGGTTTCCCACTTATATATTATGTCCATGTGTTTGTGTGTTCTCATTTTCTCGTGTTTTGCTAAATTTCTTGAATGCATGATTAATGGTTAACTTGGTTAAGATAATGAATGGATAAAGTTTCAATGATTAAATGTTTTAATGCCCATTGATTCACCCCCTCCCTCTCAATGGTTGTGCTTCCAACACCTTGTTGCTTGGATATGTAGGAATAAATCTATGTTTCCTAACCTCTAAGGTCTTCACCTTCATATTCTTCATCACACACTTTTATTATTCGAGATCTCGGGAATTTCACACTTCTTGATGATGAAGATGACAATGTTGCTACTATTAATCCTCCTTTTCACATGCAACTAAACATTCCAAATATACATGCACAACGACCACAACCTCTATCAAAATGGGTTTGTACAATTCACACCGATCTTTGAGTTAGAATTTTGGAATTGGTTTCAAAATCACTGTGCTAATCTTAAGAAAAAAACCCATATGTATGTGCATAATGGTGAAATATTAAAGCGATATAAACATAAATATGATCAAAGTAGAATAACCGCAATATATTACGCTCCTAAATAAGGTAGGGCCAATGGCCCTCCTCATAGAGTATTACAATGAATCTCTCTTCCACAATGAATTACCTCTAACAATAACTATCTATGTTTTTTTAAAACCGAGTAGAGGTTTTTATTAGGGTTTCAAGAGTGATTAACTTACATAACAATTCTTCTTTAATCTACTAATAGTTGAAATAAATCAATTCAATAGATTGAGTGATACTCTTCTCTACTAATTGATGTGGATAATCGTGCACATATGGATGAAAAATTCACATATTATATCGCAACTATACATAAAATGTGCCCCTAAATGACATACAATAGTATATGGTTAATGAAACACACTAACATAAACCTAGAAAATTCCAAAACTCCCTTTTTTGAAAAAAGGAAAACTAAATTAATTGTCAAACCTAGGAAAATTAGTATGCACAATTAGATTTGTCACACCGTATCTTTTTCAATCATATTTTCTTGAAATCTAGTGTTTTAAAAATACAGTCATAAAGTTTTTCAATGAGTATAAATAGTAAATGTTACATATTGTTTATCTAAAAATAATAATCCTCCATAAAATAGGCAAATTTTTAGAAATTACATCAAAGAGGGATATATCTAGCCTAAAACTCATGAGAAACTCATATATGTCATAACTTTTACATATCTTTGGTCAAATTTATCTTATGACCACTATGGAATAGAATATATAAGATCTTATACACAAACAATATTTTATCAAGGTGTTTATAAATACATTTTCCACATTTTTAATAGAAATTAGGAAAGTTTAGTATATAATGGGTGCGATTTTGGTGGAAAATGACACCCTACATTTGTTCGAAAGTTGACATGCTTAAGACCATGGATGTACAAGTGTTTCATGTAGCTTGTGTTTTCAAATACAACAAGGTTGCACTTCGGGTTCATATGTCCCTACGGATTTGTGAGCTAACAAAACCAAATACACTCATTTTGAGTAAGCCGCTAACTTTGAGAATGGATTTCACCGTGTGGAAATTTTTATATATGATAGATGTGTTGTTTTCTATTTAATTTTGGTATTCAATTCTTTGATATTTATTAACAACAAGCAACCTTGGTTGTTTGGATTGTTTTTTTCATTACAAGGACTTCTCACCTCTTGTTAGATAGGGAAGATAATGAATTAGATTTTGATTAGTCACCAGGTGATTATGCGATTTGATAGAGGAGTTACTTGACATGAGTAGTATTGATAAAATATAGGTTAGCATTTTTGGCATCATGGTAGGTGTGTCACAAAAATAGTGAATAGTCACTGATAGGTCTATGTGTGAAATATATTGCAGATCAACTCAATTGAGAAAACATTGATTATGCTTATACTACGATAGGAGTATGAAATGGTTAGAGGGGATGAGCATGTTAGTAGGATGTTCATCATTCATGCCACAACCTATGGGGTGGCATGATTCATATGTGAAGCAACATTATTTGATTAGTACTACGATGTACAACGTACTAGTTTATAGGTGCGAAAGATAATATTGGATGACTTCAAAGTGATATGTTAAAAATCATCTTCTAAAACCATTTGATCGATCAAGGGAGGATTTATTGGGTTATGTGATCCAAAGGTTTAAAGTTAATTAATAAATTTTGTTTGCATGGGGCATGTATCTCTATGAGACACCCCTTTATTAGTAGATGCGTTCGTAATATTATTAAAATTCATGTTTCTAATCAATTTAATTTAGTTGTTAGTAGAGCATATCCAAAAATATTATTTAAGCTCATCAATGTTTATACCTTGTTTAAGATTAACTAGATCATGTTAAGAAATGCACAATAACTAAAAAAGAATTTAAGGTTTAGTTACATGGGGTTATTCTCATTAATTAAATTCCAACATTAACTGGATATGATATTAAAATAAAATATTGGTAATCACAAATAGTATTTATAATACACTATGAGATCAAAAATAGGGGATAGATGTACACAACTATACACATTGGTACAAAGATATTTGGGTGCACATACTAGGCAAATTGGGGGTAATGAACCTACGAGATGCTTCATTCTATAAATTGTGACTTCAAACCGCATTGGAAACATAATTGTATAACTTTGTATGATCAATTGTATGGTCCTAAACCTCTGTCTGCAGACTTATAACTACTTGAAATGAGGTTTTGCAACATGTTATGCCCTTCATTCGTCTAGAAATATTCTTACTATTAAACCCTATAAGTGTCACACAATCCTGAAACCATTTGAAACTGGTTAAATATAACTCAAACCCTAATCATGGGTGGAAGGCCCTTTAAGAAGGTTAGTGTTTGGGTTGAAGTACAATCTATGCACCGCCTATGTGAAAATTACTCTAAAGAGGCCTCAAACCACATGATTTCTCTACTTAGCATGTGATATCTAGATGGATGCAACTAGTTGACAACTTGAATCACTTTGACTATGTTTGAGATGATTTTGCTCTTGCTAAGACATTGAGTAGGGCTATTTGAGTGTTTGGAAATGAGGGAATATGAACTCCTTAACTTGGTTGAGTGCTTCATAACTATAGTAGTGGCTGCCCTAGTGGATGTGCATTAGCTTTGGGTGCCTTTTGTATGTATTTGCAATGAGTGTGCTAAGTGACTTGTTATTGTTTAGATCCTTTTAAGATTAATAGATTGTTAGGGAATTCATAACAATAAAAAAGAATATAAGGTTAGAAACTTATGATTTATTCTATTTAATAAAATTTCAACATTAATTATACAACATTGATTTAAAATTAAATCTAAGATAAGGACAATGTTGATTAGATAAATATAACAATAAACAAGCAAGATCAACCAAAGGAAGTGCAAGCAAGAGTGATAGATAGGGTGTTGAGAGTGACTAAGGTTGTATCGTAGGTTACGAACCAAATTTGGATTGTAGATTGATTTGAAAGGGAAAATTTTAGGTTGTGTGGGTTCCTTATCTAGATTTGGACTACAACAATGTCGGGATAGGAGTGCCTAAATCCGGGACAGGGCCGTCGAGGCACCGACGTCTAATATGGGCACTAGTTTCTCGGAATGGCTTAGGATTTGGTTCAATATGTATCGCTTAGTGTCACTCCTTATTTACTATAGGTCACATCAGATTCGTTGTGTCACACATGTACCTATAAAATAAACCCTAGATACTTACACAGTACTCAAGCACACATTAGATGAATAAAAATATGCATATGCTTGAGTCAAACTAACCTCGATGGTCACCCCAATGTGATTGTCACCAAGCATTGCACTACATTCAAAATTTATGTAGTTTTAGTGTGTGTGATTAGAATAGTGTCCCTTGAGCCAAGATACCCTAGTGTCAGTTATATAAAGAGATAACAAACTACAACTACTTTATCCCAAATGCAAATGTGTGGTATGGAATTCAGGATAAATCCTCTTATGAAGTGAAGTATGTCTTTGCCAAAAATGTAGTCCTTGGTCTAGTAAATAGAAAATATTAGCTCCTTGTAGATGTGCCTTTTGAATGCTTTCCCCCTTAATGAGTTTAAATAAGACATGTATATATATGATTCATTTGCTTAAGTTTCATCATTAACAAGTGAAAGGTTGACCAAGAGTGATAAAAGAAGACAAGAAATAAGTAACATTTGAAAGATCAAAAAAAGAGATGAAGAGAACACAAGCGCCCAAACGGTACAATAAGTGTCCAGCACTTTTGTCCCTGATGGGTGGTCCTATACATGCTGTTCAAAAGGTTAAATAATAAAATCAGAGCTGAGTAGGATGTTGGATGATATGAAAAACTATAAGTTTTCAATCGAAACAACAAATAATAAAGATGAAAATGATAAAAGCAATGTCAAAGCAAAGTAAAGAGGTGTTAATGAGTAATTCTCTTGCTTAGGAATCATGCATATAAATGAAATATTTAGAGGCTAGATGTACATAGTAAGTGTGTGATTTAGTGACTACATTTGCCCCCACTTTATGCTAGTGAATAAGGATTCGATAGCATAAAGTAGAACATAAAAGTGTATCTTGGAGAGTCAAATGAAGATTATACCCAATAGCATGTTAAATGAGTGTTGTAGCATGTCGAATGGAATAATGTAAGATGTGTACCATGAAATTCTAAGGAGAGGGAGGATAAGGATCCTAGGGGTGACCTTTGCATGCATAGAGTGATAATGATGTATGCATGTAGTTCCTTGGAATGTTGTCTTTGTCGAGCGTGCTTGAGATTTGCTTCATGGTTATTTTTGTGTTTTACCTTTATTAGGGATAAGATAGAACTTGTAAAAGAAAACAAGTGTATTCAATTCTCTAGGTAAATGAAATTTAACTTTAACTTGAAAAATATGTAAAAATGGAAATGCATATTGGAAAAGCTAAACTAAGGGGTTAGAGTACACCTAGAGTGTTGAAAGAGAAAGGGATAGAAATTTGTTCCTTCTTGTAGACTCAATTCTTAGGAGTTGGTTGGAATAACGAGTCGGGTGTCTTATCGCCAAACCAGGGATTTGAGCATCCTGGTGCTAAATGTTAGATTTAGGTGTCTTGTCGCCGCTAAGGGAGAGTGTATTTGGGAGAAGCGGTTTGTTTTCCCTTTGATTTGTTAATGCTTCCCGTAGATGAGTGCCACTATATATGATCACGAATCCAATTTGTAACTTGCCTTAGGTGACACAATTCTCTAGTAATATCATTGTCTTGTATATGCCCTAGGTGTCATTCCCTTATTTAGTTCCCAATTTGTTTCTTGAGCTAGTAGCTAGTTCATGTCGATTGATGATTACGAATACTGAAGCTAGTTGTGTAACTACTAAAACTAGAGAAAATTGTGATTGTGCACTTTTGTTGAAACTACTATGTAATTGTTTTTTCCATTAGGATAAGAGTGCCCATGTGGGACACTAACACCCAGTGTTCTGTGTGTTCTAGGAACTTATGTCCATGTTGATATTTGTGGCCAAGTCTGTTTTTGGACCTATTATGTAACTGATTTATGTTCTATTCATGATGTATGTGTTTACAAACTACTTTTTGTGGCTAGGGGAGAGGGTGAAAAGGTTCACCCAATGTTTTCCCCCACTCATTTGGGGTGCATGAGATGAACAAATGTGAATGGAGCCCAAACGAGGAAGGTTAAAACTGATGTGCACATTTGATATAGGAATTTTATAGGGGGAATAGGGATTATGCATGGTAGGTACCATGACATAAGTAAAACAAGGGGAAAATGCTAACATACAAGTGTTAGTGACAAATAAGCAATGCACACTGAAATAACAACTAGTAAAGGCATATATGAAAACAACAAACAAGGACTCAATGAGTAGTTGGTTGCATACATGGGACACCACTCAGATGTCACAAGACAATCAAATCCATCAAGGCTTATGCAAATAAGGTAACAAGTAAACATAGGGCATAGCCCATAAACAATGACAAACAAGGTACAAACAAATTAGACAACCATGATTGGAAGGAGTCTTGCAAGGAAAATGCTACACATGAAGCACTCATTAGCATGTTAGGAAAGATAAATAGTATGTGACAATGTAATAGCTAAATAGAGGAATGAAAATTTTCAATATAGTAGAATAGAGTAGCAAGCAAGAAGAATGCATCTAATCAAGATCTAAGCTATTTTTTTGGGTTTTTGATTACAAATATATAAAATAAAACCATCTAGAAGGGAGGAATAAGGATGCCCTGCTATGTGTGTAAAGTGAGGTCCATATGAAGAAACCCTCAATAGTCAAGTATGAACCAAGAACAAGAGTGCTTAGTAGGTGGTGTGGGGGAATTAGGATGCCCCAAAATGTGAATGTCAAAATGATCTATACAATGATAATATGAGGAAAGGGCCCATGATCGGTTTATGTAAAAGAACTACGAATGATAACATGATATAAGTTTTGATGCTCACGCGAGAGTGCACGAGACCAAGTATATGAAATAGGTATACATCAAACCTATGGAGAAACAAAGCATGAAACATGTTTATATGGAATATGTGAAGCATGTGACCTATGTGAAGAAGTACACCTATGAGGTGGGCTATGGGATCTATAGAAGCGACGAGGCTGATTAGTAGTAGTCATATGTGAATTAAACTGAGATGGATGTGCAAAAGGTGCCACAAGAGGAGCAAGGGCTCCAGATACCATAGGAGGTGTCAAGGATAAGGATCCATCATGAATAAGAGAAGATGCACTAGGAGTAGGAACAACTAAACATGGGATGGCCATAGGATCCAGGATAAAGGTGTTCATGGTGGAATGCCTTGAATAGTGATAAGATGTTGCTCGTGGATAAACTTAAGGAACAAGTGAATAATAGAAGGTACAACTTTGGCAACCTAGAGCCAAGGGAGTCCTAAGAGCATGTCACAATGCGTAACAATAGATCCAACAATAAATGACATAGAAATAGTAAGAGTCCCAATAGTAATGGGTAGAATAACATGGCCATGAGAAGTGGGAGATGTGTGTGTCATTTGAGATAGAGGGAAGCCAATGGACTGTAAGAAAGATAATGAGCATGCATTGTATTTGAATTTAGGATGTACCATAACATTGTTAATGACATGGGGCCCAACAAAAGCATCAATATGTAATCTATGGGAGGATAATGAGGCATGAAAATCAACATCAGTGAAAGTGATAATGGGTGATGGGAAATCGGTAGTACGATAAGGAGTTGAAGGGGATGATCCAAAGAGTCAGGAGGAGGACCACTTCGTGGTAAGTATCATTAGAAGAGGACTCAGGTGCTGACTTGTCATGCTTAGGTAATGGGTTATTAAATATTTATAACTTACCATTGTCATTGGTAGGTTTGGAAGTGAAAGCAAGGATTCGGAAACTAAATATCATTATTTTCAATGAGATATTGAATTAAATGACGAAGCTTGAAACACTTGTTGGTAGAATGGATATTACATCTATGGTAATCACAACATGCATGTTCAAACAAACTTTCTACCATGGTCCTATTAGGATCGTACTTGAGAGGAGGTGGAAGAGGGATCAAATTGCTTTGATGAGTTGGGGTATAATCATATGTGGAGGATAAGGCAATCGAGTAAATATACACCAAGTGGGTTGGATCTAAAGCTTAGGAGGTCAAAAAAACATTGACAGTGAGGCTTAACATCATTAGACTTTGGTCTAAAGGGAACCTTTCTGGGAAATTTAGAAGAGGAATGATTAGAAGTATTAGAACCATATTTGATTTTTCCCAAAGAAATTAACTTAGTCTCACAAGTCTTCAAGGTATGACATAGATGGTCAAAGGAATGATAGGAATAAAAAGCACACATTCTTGTAAAGGAGGCAAAATACTTTGAATAAATAGATCTTGCAATTCAAATTCAACTAATAAATTGTTCATTTTAGAAAGATTATTCTTGTAAGCAATGCATAATCATTATAATGTTCATTAGATCCTCGTTTAATTTTATCCATTTATGCATAAGATATTTTCGTTCCAATATTCATAGAAAAATGAGCTAGAAACAAATCAATAAGAGTAGTAAATGATTTAATAAAATGCAAGGGAAAGTCATAGAACCATTGCAAAGCATAATCCTATAAGCTCCTACGAAATAAAATGGTAAAGAGGGTCTCATCACATGCATAGTCTAGGAAAGCAACATGAAAAGATCTAAGTTGCTCTTGAGGATATCCATGGCCATCGAATAGAGGAAACTTTGGTGAAGTAAAATTGGGAAGGAGTGGTGTTTTAGTATATTTTAGGATTTGAACTTATTAAGTCAAACAAACAACTAAAACTTAGAAACTAATAGGGTTTAACGATACTGCGTTGACAATGTCAAGATGTACATATCCAAACAGTGCAAGAGACTTTTCTTCTGAGAGTGAGGAAACTTACACACAAGTAGCCAACTTGACTGTTGGAAGCACAACCAATGAGAGGGGGTGTGAATCAGCGGGATATAAACATTTCATTCACTTTAAACATTAACATTCATCAATCATTTAACTTATCTTATCCATTAAGATTAATCAATGCAACACAACCATCAAAACATATGCAAGAGGAACACAAGAACACATGGACACCAAATTTAAGTGGGAAACCCTCAAGGGGAAGAAAACCCACTTTGAAACAAAAATTTATTATATCCATGTTTCAAATTTAGTTGAGCACCAACTCAACAAGGAGCACCAACCCCTAGGTTTAGTGAGACACCAACCCCACAAGGAGCACCAACCCCTAATTTAGTAGAGCACTAACCCTATAAGGAGCACCAACCCCTAGTTTAGTAGAGTACCAACATGACAAGGAGGCACCGATCCCATAGATGACTCATCACCAAAAAAATCCATCTTAAATGTATGCCATATCTTAATTTTTTCTCACACAACTGATGATGACTCAATGAATCACGCTTCTCCTTCTATCTCTCTCAAAACGTTTCTCTAGCCTCCATGCACAAGAACTTCTTCTTTCAAGTTGATTTCACCATCTACCCTAGCTCGCCATAACTTGATATCTCTCTATAGAACAACATAACATCCTCATTGCACTCTCAACAATGTCACGAATACCTTCTTTAAATCCTTCAAACAACCCTCTAGGTCGCACTTTTCTTCCTCTTTCACAACTAGCTCAAATGAGCTTTATAATTTGCATTTTCCTTATCTTATGAAATTAAAACACCTAGCTCTACCATAATGGAAAAAATACAATCCCACATCATAATAAAATCATAAAAATATCACCCATAGGACCATATAGGTCACCAACATCACCTAGAGCCTTTTAGACCACCATTAGGACTCAAGAAGTCCTAAAACACAAAACAAGTGACTCGCCGCAAAGGGAATGTTTTAGAGAAAAACAAACTTCACAAAATAATGAAACATGCTTAGAAATGTTTTCAAAGCCTTCAATGTTGAGTTGTGGAGCTCAATTACTTCAAATTAGCATGTTATATTAAACTTGTAGGAAAGAACAAGAATCGCATCGGTTATGGAGGTACCAACATCACCACCTACGACCGGCATCGGTCGAGGCAAGGAGGAACCGACATCTGTTAGGGCTAATCGGCGTCAGTTACCTGTGTGGGAGTGTTTTATTTAACTCTCAGGAATTAGATTTGTTTTTAGTATTAAAGTAGATCTATTGATTATAATTACATGGCTAAGTGTCCTAAGTTTGTATATGCTTATATAAACATGAAATCTAGGGTTTAGATGTGTGTGTTAATGATTATTGTGAGAATAATTATGTGAGAGAGAATTCTTGGAGAAGAAAGAGAAGCTTGAGAGAAAGAAAGTACTGTACATCTGAGAGGTGTGGAAGATTGTAGATCTTCAATTGTATATCTTCTAAAATATTTGGATAATAGATTGGCTTGTTTCTTGGTGGATGTAGCCCACATTGGGTGAACCACGTTAAATATGGTGTTGATTTATATCTCTTGTTTTGTATATTTCTTAGTAGAATATCCACTTTTATTGCATGTATGCTTAGATCTGATATATTATCTGTACAACCTTGTGCTAACCCCAACAACTGGTATCAAAGCTTTGTTTGAGGGTTTTATGTGTTGACAGATTTACTCACAGAGGTTTTTGATTGTGTGGGAGCTACATAATGGCGAAAGAAAAAAATACAAGATAGAGAAGTTTGACGACCAAGATTATCAATTACGGAAGATGCAGATTGAGGATTATATGTATCAAAGAGATTTCTAATTATCGTTGGATGAAAAGTCTAGACCTACGAAGATGACTGATGAATGATGGAAGATTCTTGACTGAAAGGCTTTGGGATCTATAAGATTAAGCCGACAAAGATCCATGGCTTCTAATATTACAGAAGTGACTTCTACGGTAGAGTTAATGAAATCTCTTGCTAATTTATATGAAAACCTAGTTCTTCAAATAAATTTTATTTAATGAAGAAACTATTTAGTTTTAAGATGCATAAAGGTGGATCTACATCTAGTCATTTGAATGATTTCGATCTATTATAAATCAGTTAAAATCAGTTGATATTCCATTTGATGATGAAGTGAAAGCACTTTTATTCTTATGTTTCTTTGCTTGATAGTTGGGATAAATTGGTAATGGTTGTTAGTAATACAACATCTGCTAATAATATTTTGAAGTTTGATGATGTGGTTAGTATAATCTTGAATGAAGAAATTCGCAGGAAAAGTACAGAGGAATCATCATCTGGGAATGCTTTGAATGTAGAAAGCAGAGGCAGGTAGAAGGAGAGATCCAAGAGTAAGAATAATGGGAAATCAAAGTCAAGGGATGACAGATATAAATCCAGAGGTAAGGGAATTACTTGTTGGAAATGTGGAAAGAAAGGACATGTAAAGAAAGATTGTTGGTCAAAGGATAAAGAGAACTAACACCCAGACAAAGGTAAAGAGTCAAATAAAGAGGCAAATATTGTAGCAGAGGTAATGTAAGATGCTCTTATTATTTCTTTGGATAATAGAATAAAATCATGGGTTTTAGATTCAGGAGCTTCTTTCCATGCAACTCCTAATAAGGGTTATTTCAGAAATTATGTCCAGGGTAATTTTGGGCATGTTTATTTGGGTGATGATGAACCTTGTAGTATTACTGGTAAAGGGGAAGTTCATCTAAAATTACAGAATGGAAATACATGGGTATTAAAAGATGTGAGGCATGTGCCAAGCCTCAAGAGGAATCTTATTTCTGCAGGGCAACTAGGTGAAGTTGGTTGCATGGTTACATTCACAACAAACTCTTGGAAAGTCACCAAGGGTGATTTGTTGTGTGCAAGAGGTAAGAAGGTAGGAACGTTATATTTATTTACCTGTGTTATTGATTCATTTTCTGTGTTATCTACTTCAGATTTAGATGCATGCATGTGGCATAATCAGTTGGGCCATATGAGTCAAAAAATAATGCAAATCTTAAAGGCTAAGGGTAAGTTATCGGATTTAAAAGATTTAGATCTTGATTTATGTGAGCATTGTATCTTTAGAAAGTAAAAGAGAGTGAGATTTTTCAAAGTTAGGGCAACTAAGAAGGAGCAGAAATTGGAGCTTGTACACTCAAATGTGTGGGGACTAGCCCGTGAGTAGCTTTTCATGGAGGATCCCATATTATGTTACTTTCATTGATGGTGGTATAAGAAAGATATGGGTTTATTGTATTAAATGTAATTATGATGTTTTTGATACTTTTAAAATATGGAAAACTCTTATAGAGAATGAATCAAATTCAAAGTTAAAGTGCCTTAGATCTAACAATGATGGTGAATATTATAGCAAGGCTTTCAATGATTATTGTTCAGTAAATAGAATACATAGAGAAATGACGGTTCCAAGAACATCACAAGAGAATGGTGTTGCATAAAGAATGAACAGACAATCATGGAATATGCTAGAAGTATTATGACACATGTTGTATTGCCCTTGTAGTTTTGGGCAGAAGTAGTTGATACAATGGTTTATTTGATTAACCGTGGGCCTTCAAGTTCACTAGATGGAGGAATACCAAAGGAATCTTGGACTAGAAAAGAGGTAGATATTTCTTTTCTTAAAGTTTTTGGTTTAGAAGCTTTTGTGCATATTGATAAGGAAAATAAGAAAAAGTTGGATGCAAAATCCAAGAGATGTACTTTCATTGGTTATGGATCTGGTGATTTTGGATTCCGTTTTTGGGATTTAAAGAATTCTAAAATTATTAGGAGTCGTGACATTGAATGGAATGAAAAGAGAATGTACAGGGATCAAATTTTGGTACCTAAGGACAAACCGGTTGAGAATTTTGTGAATGAAAATAAACTCTTAGATTTAAAAATAATACCAACAGGGTTACACAATAACCCAAAGGTGTAGGTTGACCCCCTAACCGATATCGGTCATCTGAATTTGTATCGGTTACAGAAGATCCAAACCGACATCGGTTAGAATAACCGGTGTCGATTACAGAATGTGACTAGCGTCGACCATTGTCGAATTAGAAACAAATGTCCAGGAGGTCCAGAATGAGCCTCCGGTACCCCAAAATTCTGTGAGAAGGTCACAAAGGGTAAGTAAACCTCCAGAAAGATTTACACCTTCTCTATCTTATTTATTACTAAGTGATAATGGTGAGCTAGAAATTTTTGAAGAAGTAATGCACGATAAGACTCATGTGCAGTGGGAGCATGACATGGATGGGAGATGGACTCCTTGGAACAAAATCAGACTTGGGATTTGGTTAAGTTGTCACAGCGAGTATGAGGACATTACGAACAATGGGTGGGTTTATAGGATCAAGGAAGAAGAGGGTGGACAAAAAAGATACAATGCAAGGTTTGTAGTAAAGGGATTTCCACATAAAGTAGGTATTGACTTTGGTGAAATATTTTCTCCTGTTGTTAAAATGAATTTCATATGTAATGTATTGAGTATAGTTGCAGAGATGATTTGTATTTAGAACAACTAGATGTGAAGATGACTTTCCTTCATGGTGATTTGGATGAAGAGATTTATATGCAACACTCGTTTGGGTATGAAGCCAAGGGTAAGGAGAGATTAATGTGCAAGTTGAAAAAGTCTATATGTGCTCAAGCAAGCTCCAAGGCAATGGTACACAAGGTTTGATAGTTTCATGGATGAGCATGGTTATTTGAGATGTGAATCTGACCATTGTGTTTATTTCAAGAAGCTTGAAAATGGGAGCTATATTATTTTGTTACTATATGTGGATGATATGCTTATTGCAAGATCTAGTATGCAGGGACATTGGTGAGCTTAAATGAAAGTTAGCTCAAACATTTTCTGATGAGTATTTTTAGGAGCCGCAAAAAATACATAGAGACAGGAAGAACAAGAAATTGTATTTGTCTCAAGAGGCTTATATCAATAAGTGTTGGAAATGTTCAACATGTAAGATTCAAATACATGACACGAGTACCATATGCTTCAGACACTTCAAATTGAGTCTCATGTATATTATGGTTTGTACCAAACCATACATTACACATGCTTCAAAGGGGAATTATGAGTAATGTTAGGAAATAAGAGATAAAATATGCGGAATAATCCCTTACAGAATCGCAACAATAGAAACTAATATGTAGAAAATATTACAAATCTCAAATAAAAGTGTAGAATAAATAACACAACACAGAGAGACAAGATTTAACGTGGTTCACCCAATTTGGGCTACGTCCACCAAGAATCACTTGCTTAGATTTTATTACAAGCCTCCACTCTCTCAATACAATACCTAGATCCGTTTGGAGCTATGCTCAACAAACTCTACAGAATTCACACCCGAATTCAAAACACATCTGCAATACATTTGCTTGTCTATGTATCATATGCATAAGACCATATAAATAGACAATTGCTTAAGCAATTTGATACAAAACCGTGGGTATCAAAACCATGGGCAAAAACTATGGGTATCAAAACAATGGGTACCAAAAAACCATGGGCCCAAAAACAACCCATAACAGTTACCCATTACCCATGGGTTAATAAACCACCCATGAAAATTTGTTTAGGGGCTTCACCCCAAACCCCCGACCCACTCACCGGTGAGCAGGATCGCCGTAAAAAGTAATACACAGAGTGTAACACATGATGTTAGGTGTACCACACTCTAACATGAAAATAGGCTCCAGCAAACATAACAATTAAAGTTATGGCTAATCTACGTAAAGAGCATTGGAAAGCGTCAAATGGATTCTCGTGGTATTTGAGAGGGACATCTAGCATGCATTATGCTATGTAGGTTTTGATATTTCTTTATGTGGCTATGTTGATTCGATATGGTTGGAGATCTTGATGGTAGAAGGAGCACTATTTGGATATATTTTCAAAGTAGGTGGGACAACAACTATCCGGATATCGATATTGGAAAGGTCGTGGCTTTATCTACTACGAAGCAAAGTATGTATGTTATAACTACAGAGGCTAACAAAGAGATGATATGGATGAGCAGGTTCATCGAAGAGTTGGGAAAGGAGTAAGATTATTGCAAATTGTTCATGTGATGTCGAGTCAGTGCAATTCATTTGGCAAAGAACTCATCATTTCATTCTAGAACAACACACATTTAGTTGAGGTATCTCTTCATAATGACATGCATTGGAGGATAGGCAATTGAAACTGGAGAAGATTCATACGAGTGAAAACCCTACGAATATGCTAATGAAGCCATTAGAAAAAGAGAAGTTGGAGCTACACTCCACTTCTGTTGGTCTTCAAGTTTGAGACTTGAAGAGGAAAAAACAAAGCTAAGGAAAGGATCCAAGAATGACGTTGTACATGTATAATGCAAAGTAATTTATCTCCAAGTGGGATATTTTTGAGTTGTGGAACTCAATTACTTCAAATTAGCATGTTATATTATACTTGTAGGAAAGCACAAGAATGGCGATATCGGTTATGGAGTGACCGACATCGGTCGGGTAAGGAAGAACCGACGTCGGTTACATGTGTGTGGGAGTGTTTTATTTAACTCTTAGGAATTAGATCTATTTTTAGTATTAAAGTAGATCTATTGATTGTAATTGCATGGCTAAGTGCCCTAAGTTTTTATATGCATATATAAACATGAAATCTAGGGTTTAGAAGTGTGTGTTAATGATTATTGTGAGAATAATTGTGAGAGAGAGAATTCTTGGAGAAGAAAGAGAAGCTTTAGAGAAAGAAAATATTGTACATCTGAGAGGTGTGGAAGATTGTAAATCTTCAATTGTATATCTTCTAAAAGCCTTGGATAATAGATTGGCTTGTTTCTTGGTGGAAGTAGCCCACACTTTGGAGAACCACGTTAAATCTGGTTTTAATTTATATCTCTTGTTTTATATATTTCTTCCGGTAGAATATCTACTTTTATTATATGTATGCTTAGATCTGATATATTATCTGTACACCTTGTGCTAACCCCAATAACTACTAAACAACCTCCGATTCCATGAAATAACTCGGAACCATCATCTTACCTCATGCACCACTCAAGAGCATGCACAACCAAACACCCTTAAAATTAGTCCTCGAAAAAAATCCATAACTTGATCAAATCTCATCAATAACTCAATTGTTCTATATCAATGGAGATCTTATCACCTCAAGGTCATCACAAAACTCAAACCATGCCACAAATCTAATTGTAGCACCTCCAAAACAACTCTACACTCAAATTGCTCCAAACTACCAAAAACTACCCAAAACCAATCATGCAAGATAGGGCACACTTGACCTCCTAAGAGCTCAACCATGATCTAAAACCATCATGGACATGAATAAAAACTTATTTTATTCAATAAATGATAAATTAGTCACTTGGTCCAATGGACAACTTTTCCACAAACTAAAAATATCCAGAAACAAGCATTTTAAGTGGGGCCCACATACTATCACAACCTATAAATTACATCAACAGAAATATGGAAGAGTCCTCTACAACATCTAATCATATTTTTTATCAAACAATCAATTCTAGGTCACTATACTCTATTTCTTCCAAGTCACCATCAAGCTAGGGTTTTAAGAGGGTTTAAAAGTTATTTACCTTCTTAACGATTGCTTATAAAAACTTGGCGATAAAATAACCTCATTCCACTTGGAAAATATTCATGATAGACCTATTAAACTTTCCCAAGATCTTGGGACCCCATATAAAGCACACACTCTCCAACGAGCATCAGAAAGTCAACTTGTAGCTCAAAAACTCACCTTTAGGAACTCGGTAAGGGAAAAAAATCACATAACTTACTTAATCTTGAAATATAGGACTGAGACTTGGAACAAACCATAATATCAACCTAATCCACATTCTCCAATGATTAAATTTTCATACCTAGCTCAAAATATGATCATATCATCTCATTTGGTCGTTTTCTCAAGGATTAGGTCTAAGACAAACCTAAAAACCATGTCTAAATCTTGTACTGTGCATTTCAAACACTTGTGAGTGTCCCTACATATCATATTCATACTCCCCATGATCTCACCATGCATATCCAACTGTTATATTCTTTATTTCATCATTCCATACCCCATTTTGTTCTCTAAACCTCACAAACAAGCACATTAAATGTGCTTCGCCACCAACAAATCTGACCTCCACATCACTTATACACACTAACACGCCCGTAATGACCTTAAGAACACTCCATGACATCATCCTAGAATCATCAAATCACTTCAACACCTCTATAAGCCATCAAAAAGACTCAAAACACCATGAACCATCATGCAAGACCAACAAGATTCACCTTGGCTTGACACTACCAATCAACCTTCATGTTTCTCTTTCCTTTTAACATCAATGCAATCAATGACAACTCTGACAACATCACTTCTTTAACATCAATGACAACACTATGCCAACAATCTCCCCTTTGTCATTGATGGCAAACCAATTGATGGAAAAACACACAAAAACACAAACTCCCCCTAAGGAATACACATGCCATCATCTCATTCTCCCCTTTTGACATTAATGTCAAATAAAACATGCATGAATATCTGGTTTTGACCACTCAAAAATTCTCACCACTTGGTTAGAAACATCAACCAAAGAAAACTAGGTCCATTTGACCTTCTTCATTTCTAATTTTGACTCCTTGGAGCAACAAAACTCCCCTAAGCAAGTGAATACCTTCCAAGAACTCACTCAGACCTTGAATAATATTTTTTACAACACAAAAATGCTACAAAAACATATCAACCAACTGATTAAGCTAAACATTAAATATATACTTCTAATCTAAATGCAAGATTGCAATAAATAAATGATAAATTAAGTATAACAATTACACTCAAACAAACTAAATAATAAATAATAAAACCCTAATGATGTGAAAAGAAGGGTAAGATGCCTTAGATTATTCGTTGAGTTCTAGAAAGTGCTTAGAGTTGGAAAATATAGAAATGAGAAGAATTGACCGTTGCACTAGAGCTCGAAAATTGTAGATCTGCAGAAGGAGGAGGACCGGGGTGGCTAGAGAGGGACAGGGGCACCCATGGGCACCCTAGGCTGTTTAGCAGGCACAGGTCTACGGAAATGCTCGAAACTTGAATTCTCAAGGTTGCAAGATATTCATTGATGTTCACCTTTTTTTGCTATGAATTCACACAATGATCGCTAGAGTCGCGAAAACTGCAATGAAACATAAACCTGCAAAACCCTCAAATAGACATAAAATCCTAAAAAGAAAGATCAAAGTGAGGGGTCGACTATCCTCATTTTCCATAATGATGGACTTACAATTGAGCACTGCACTGAACTCGGACCCAATGTAGTTACGTGTGTGTGCATAATTGTGCCCTAGGTTGCTCTTGTGCATGTCACACTTGATAGTGAGCAAATAAGCTAGATGTAAAGAAATGTATAGATGTGTAAATGGAAAAGAATAAACTTCCTCCTATGAAGTGTGTATGCGAATAACCAACCCTTGTCTCCTTTTGATGGTGTTAGATGGATGCAATGAATCTCTTAGATACTTGATGGATGCAACCTTAGGTGGTGATAGTTAATGCTTAGTTTTTGGCCCTTTAGTATGATCACATAACTTTATATTTATATGATTCCTTCACTTGAATTTTGTAATTAACCCCGAAAATGCCGACTACCAAAAAGATAAGATGCTCAAATGAATATAAAGGACCCAAAAAAGTGAGAGTAAAGTACAAAGGGAATAGAGCACCTATAGGGGACAAGGGCACTTGCGTTGGCATCCTAATCAGGGCTAGTGTTCGAGGATGGCAAATGTCAAAGAGTAAAAAGGTAGGTTGAGCAAGTAAGATTGAAAGACTGAAAGTAACAATAGAAAGCAAAGAAATGTGGCCAAATACATGGGTTACTTAATACTTTTCTTACTTAGGAATCACATGAATAATAATATGTAATCAAGACTAGATAATTACCCAAAGTACATGATTGTGTGTCTACATTTGCCCCACTTTATGTTGGTGAGCGGAAAGCTCAGTAACATAAAGTAAATAGAGATGTGTACCTGATAATCCATATAGATCGATACAACAAAGCGTGCCGAGGACTAGACAAAGTGTAGAATCATAAAAATGTGAAACGTGGATGCTAAGGATGAGGAAGTGTAAAAAAGTGATGATGAGAATGAACCTGGGATGGAAATGCATGTGTATAAGTTATGATATACCATTATTGATGTCAATTTATGTGATGTTGTTGTTATAGGTGTTGTTGATTACCTTCCCATACGGATGAACTGTAAAAGAGAAGCTGACAAGTAGTCAAATATACATGTATATGATCAAAATATGTAAAAAGTGTGTAAGTAAAGTATGTAAAATGCTGAAAATGAAAAAGGAACATGTGCACCTGATCCATGATGTCGACATGTGAGTTTTTCAGTGATCTCATGCTAGTGTAATGGAAGAAGTGTAGGGAGAAATATCTGGTGTCATCCACCAACCTTTAACTGCTTCCCACTGTGTAAAACACCATTGTAGATGGTGTGCATGTGTTAGGGACTATCACCTTATAAAATCTGGTGTGTATAAAGTTTTGTAGACTGTGTTGACCTACCAATCATTGTATAACTATCCCCTGGTCTCAAGCATCTAGGAAAGACTGTTGTATTTCGCTATGCTCTCGGGCATCTAGGAAAGGCCATTGTGTTAAGGACCTAAGTCTTCTTTTGAGCCCCAGTAAACTATGTTGTATTGGTATCGTGTTGTGTATAACACTTGTGTGGGTTGACCGATTCACCCAAATGATGCCCCCTCGTTCGGGGGGTGCATACGACGCCATGGAAGGATTATGTGGCCTAAAAGAGGACCAACCACTATATTGAACCGTGCCCTACAAGGGGAAGGGAATGTGCTTTATAGAAACCAAGGCACACATAAATAATTGGCTAGGAAAACAAGTGTTAGTACAAGTAAAGACAAACACTCATGTAAAATGTAAGCTAGAAAATAATGTGTAAGCTAAGACAAACATGCAAGAAGACAATGTAGACTGTGAATAACGGGTTGAAACAAGGGACATCACTCACGATGTCACATGAAAATCAAGGATATAATGACCATAAGCAATCAAAGAACAAGCAAGACATAGCCCGAAAAGTCCACAAAAATGACAAGCAAAAGCAAAAAGTGTATCGAAGACAACCATAAAAACAAGTAGCCTGCATAACAAGGTTACACATGAAGCACTGTTAGCACGTTAGAAAGATAAAAAATATGTCAAGGTGTATATAATATGAGAAAGTAATGTGCTATGAAACAAAATGAAATAATAACACTTGTATTGTATTTAAAGTGGATGCCCATAGGAACCATTGTGGGACTTGTAATAGGTATTGCGCCAAACATCCATGTTACGTGTAATGGATCTCAGTAAAATCTACGAACATAACTAGAAAGCAAGTGAACGTGCATGTGTGTGTGATAATGATAATGACATACAAGATATATATCTAGCATGTGTAATAAAGTGAACATGTAAAAGCATAAGCAAGATTAAATACAACCAAGATATGCAATATGTTGTGGAGGATGTGGAATGGAATACGAGTGAATGATAAGAGCAGCATTCCCCCCGAGTGGATGTGGATGTATGCAATGAGGCTCATTTATTTATACCCCCTCAACAGAATCAATAATGAACCGTAAATGAGAGTGCATCATTGAGAAATGGTTTGAGCGATATGTTATATGTAGAAAGAGGTGATGAATGAAGTGATGATATTAAATGTGACATAGGGATGATGTTATGGAATGTGTGATGATTTAGCCTAACATGTATATCACTAGATGGGTGAATAAGATGCTAGCAAGTGTGATGATGTAGCACAAGGTGTATATCACAAAATGGATGAATATGATGATGGTAGAAAACATGATAATGGTAGAAAACATGATGATGTAACACAAAGTGTATATCATGAGATGTATGGATAAGATGCTAGAAATTGTGATGATTTAGCTTTAAGTGTATATCTCAAAAATGAATGAATAAGGTGATGGCTAAAAATGTCGCATGGTATGATAAAAATATTGATTGATTAATTGTGAAGGTTAAAGTGTATAATGATGTAGGTGTAATGAGGTGAGGTTTAATTTTTATTTAGACCCTCAGCGATCAGTATGAACCCTTAGACTAGATTGCGTCGTTGGGTAGTGTGTGCAAGTGTGTAAAAGTAGATGAGTAGTGTGTGTAATAGGCATGGTGGAGAATATGTCACAGGTGTGTGACATGTGAAACATGTAATGTGGAATGTAGGGTGTCTAAGTAAAATAGTGTAATGTGTAATGCAAGGTGTGTAGATTGTAAAGTTGTATAATAATGTAATGTGTAGAATGTCCAATGTACAGTGTACAAAGCACAAAGTAGATGGAAGATGAGGATGATGTATATGTACAAAAATGAATAATGCGTGAAGATATATAATGTGTAGTGCTAATTGTAAGATGTGGAGAGTATATAAGTTTGGATGACGTGAAATGTATAAGAATGTAGTGTGGTGAATGTGTACAATGTAGAAGTGTATAAAGCACAAAGTGTGGATGACACATAATAGGTGGAAGATTATATATGTAGAAAAATATATGATGTGCGAGAGGTGTGTAATGTGTAGTGTGTGAGGTTCATGTGTATAAGAAGCCCTAAAAATTCAAGTGTGAACCATAGCACAAGAGTATGTCACGGGTAATGACGATGCTAGCGTGTGTAAAGATGTATATGTGAGACAATGGATGCGTAATAAGGTGAATATAAGACATGTGTTGATATTAGGGGGGAGAATAAATATATGTGATGCCCCCAGATCTGTAATGATTAGGAATATCAAGTGTCATTGTCTAAAAGATCATCATTGTCCTGCTCGAAGTTGATTGGGGCGATGTTAGAGGCTTGATAGGCAATAAATACGAGGAGGATCATATAGAGAGTCATTGTGATGTAAAGTGTACATGATCATTGCATATTCTTCATCGATTAAAGGTGTTGATGTACACCCATGTTCGTACCCGATGAGTGATATTTTGAGAATATCCGGAGATGAACCGCTACCATAGAAATATTGCCAAATGGCACGGAAAAGTGATAGAAGTGTGATTGGAGTCTAAAGTGCCTCAAATATAATCAAGCCAAAACTGGATGAGTGTCAATGGAGAAGTATGGGAACTACATGCAACAAAGACTACTAAGTGTAAAACATGAAGACCATAAAGCGGTCGTAATGTGGAAATAATTGTGATAAAGATGAGATGAATGAGGAGGTGGTAAAATATCACTAAGTGTCAATCCAAGCCTAGATAAGCCATCATATGTGAAAATAGTATCAGGAAAAGTATGATCCACCAGAATATGATGCCAATAAGATTTATTGATTAAGAGCGTGCATGTGAAAGGAGGTGGTGTAGATGTCAACCGCTTTCAGAGAGGGTGAAATAACGTTTAAAGCATGGATAAACCCTTAGTAGAGTATCATAGCATTAGTAGAGGGAGGGGTCTTGAATTTGTATTCACTAGGGCCATTGGTCACAAAAGTGTCATTAAAATAGGAGTCATCTAAATCAATAAGAATGAAGTTGATTTTGCCTAATGCTTCGAATCATAAATTCAACATGACCGATGCCGTCGTCGAGTTGTTTGTGTTTGCATTATCATGTTGTATTGCAGTATCAAGTATGTTGGTAGGCAAGGCATTGGATGTAATAGGAGTGTCGATGGTGATTAAATACAATTGAATATATTCTAGTGTAATCTAATGATATAGGAGCAGTAAAATAACTGAATAAATGAAATAATAAAATACTGAAATAATACCCAAGCAAACTGAGCTAGAAAATATAAAACCCTAATGTGCAAAGAGGGATGAGAAAGTGTTAGCTGATTCACAGATGTCGCGGGATTGTGTCGCAATGTAGACCAGGTGAAAAGGAGGAGGAAACCTTCGCATAAGAGCCTGAGAAAATGCAGATATGGATTTTCTAGATAGTTTGGGGCGGCTAGAGAGGGATATGGGTGCTCATGGGCACCCTGGTATGAGATTTGGGTGCCTTGAGTCTGCGAGAAATGGCTAGAAACCTCTATTGAGTGTCACCGGATGTTCACCCGTGTTCACTTCCTATCGCGTTGATCCGAAAATAATTAGATTATTACAACTCGATCTCGAGACCCTTATAGGCTTTAAATATTTGCCGATAATTTACTCCTTTTAAGTAATCAATTTAAAATAATGCAAGATAATAACGACAATTGCACACACTGTTGATTACGGAGTTTGCAATTGCCTACGTCTCCGGGTTCGTGGTCGAACTGTTCCACTAGTCAAAACTTGTAAGTTACAATAGTACTTTCACAAGAAAACCTAATGGAATTTTACTTGCCTACCAAGACACCCGATTCTTTGACGACAAGGGTGAAAAATAGCACCGACTTCCACCTTCCGGCACACTCCTTCGGTGTGATCAGCCTTCCCGACGCAAACAATGCGAAGCTAGCACTCCGATCAACAATCCGAGGATTTGCAAGTACTTGGTGTGATGTCCACAACAAGTTTTAACAAATAATAAGCTCGTGTTGTGTGTCCAATACAATGAACTAGGTACCCTATTTATACAATTTTAGGGCCCAAAAAATATGCATTTACATATTATCCATAGGCTAATATTAGCCTAATCCCGTACATAGAAATTGGGATAAAAATTCCCAATAATGGGCGGATTGCATAGAAAATGGGATTAATATGCAATTTAGCCGCATTTGAATGTTTTAATGGGATAAATATCCCATAAGGAGCGGAATTTGTTTGACATGGGATTAATACCCATTTTAGCCGCTTAGGATTTTGAATAGGATAAAAATCCCATAAGAGCGGCTAAGGAGAGGGGAATATTGTTCAAGGCTTTAATTAAGCCTTTCCACGCACTTTGAAGTTTGGAGCATAACCGCCCCTTACCACCTTGTTCAATTTCCTTCTTCCACGTGGCAAGGCTTAATGCCTCCCAAACAACCGCTTCACCACTTTTTAACGTGGTCAAGTCATATGCATTTTGGTGATTCATACTAATGTATTAAACATTAATATATACATGTGGCTTTTGGAAAGTGGCCTTACCAAATAATATTATTTCGACCCATACAATGTGGAATAGAAATAATCCTGTAGTCCACTTGTCATCTCCCGATAGGCAAATCGAGCGAATTCGACGAGTGTTTGGCAAGCCACGTGTCACAGTGCGATTGGTCCAAATATTGACCAGTTGACCAGAGTTGACTTTCCGTTGACCGAACTTTGACCGAACATATCTAGAGCTCCCGATGTCCGTTTTTCGCGTTCTCATAGTCGTTGGAAAGCTCTCGAGATGATCTTCTACACTGACACCATTTAGGGAACTTTCAAAAATGATCCCCGATCACGCGTGAATGTCGTTGTGTGATTGTTGAAGCACCGGTAAATCTGCAATGGAAAAATCACATGCAAAACCCTAGACAAAGCATCAAAACCCTAAAAAAAAAAGATGCATTGAAGGGGTTGGACTTTCTTCAACTTCAAAATTGATGGACTTATCACCGTGAGTGTTGCACTACATCTCTCGGACTCCAATGTAGTTCTACGTGTGTGTGCAATTGTGCCCTAGTATGCTCTTGTGTCACCACACTTTGTGAAGTAGCGAGCAAATAAATAGATGTAGAACGTAGTAAATGTGTGCATGGAAACACCGAGACTCCCCTCTTATGAAGTGTGATTGAAATGAACTGACCTTTCGTGCCTTATGATGGAGATAGATAGATGTAAATGTAGCTATAGATGCCTTTGATGGATGCAACATTAGGTGGAGATAAAGCAAGTGTTTAGTGCTTGGTCCCTCAAAAGGTCACATAACTTTATATTTATATGGTTCTCTTCCTTTAATTTCGTAATCAACCCCAAAAATATAAGAAGCTTAAATAGCTAGAAAGTGCCCAAAAATGAGAGGAAAGTATAAAGAGGACCAGGGCACCAGGGCCTTAGTCAAAAATAGGGAAAACATAGTATGAAGATACAGACTGGGCAAGTATAGGTGCAAGATCTAAAATAATGACAAAAAATAATGCAATATGGCCAAAGACATGGGTTAAATGAGACCGGGACTAAATAATGACTCAAAGTGCATGATTTTGTGTCTACATTTTCCCCACTTTATGTTGGTGAGCGGAAAGCTCGGTAACATAAAGTAGATAGATATGTGTACCTAATATCCATGTAGAGTGATGTAGAATGCATGCCAAAGGACTAAAAAAGCATGGAGTGATAAAAACATGGAGCGTGAGGACTAAAGATGTAAAAAGTGATGAGAGTGAACCTAGGGAAAAAACACATGTGTAGATGCCAATGTGTGTAGTGTACCTGCATGGTTAGTATCATGTGTGTGATGTACCCACCATATCTGTGATGGTGATTTGCTTGCTTCCCATACGACAAACTTGTAAAAAGAAGATGATCAAATAGTCAAATACGCATGTGTAATGTGTAAAAACACATGTATATATGTAGAAAACATGTAAAGAAAGTACGAAAATGAAAAATTAACATGTGCACCTAATCCGTGATGAGAAAAAGGGTGTAGAAAGGATCTTGTCAATGTCGTGTGAGATTTTGGGCGATCTCAAGCCACTTTGGCCGAAGAAGTGTAGGGAGAAAAGTCTTATTTATCCTCCAACCTATAACTACTTCCCAAGAGTGAAGAGATCTTTGTATTGTTTGGTTTTTTGGGTGATCTGACGCCATTGGCCAAAGTAGTGTAGAGAGGAAGGTCTGGTTTATCCTTTGCTTTGTAGTTACGCCCCAAAATGTTAAGGACAATCTACCTGTAGAAGCCATTGTGTATGGGAGTTCATAGACTGTCTGAACCCACTCGTTGTATAACCCACTTTGTCATAGACAAAGATGAAAACTAAACTATACCGGTATCGTGTGTAAACCCAAATGATGCCCCCTCTTTGGGGGTGCACGTGATGTCGTAGATAGGAGAATTCAACACCAAAAGAGAACTAACCGTGGATACTAAAATTGTGCCATGCAGGGGGAGGGGATGTGCTTGGTGGAAACCAAGGCACAAACAAACAAGGTAGCTAGAAAACAAGTATTAGTACAAATAAGCATGTATATAGAAAGCAAGTGTAAGCTAAACATATAATGTGTAATCTATAACATAAGAAGATAATGCAAACACCTAAGAAGACAATGTAAGCCACACAAAAAAGGTTGCAAACATGGGACATCACTCACGGTGCCACAAGACACTCAAGGTTGTAATGGCCAAAAACAAACAAGTGTGCACACAAGACAAAGGGCAAAGCCCATGAAAAGAGAAAAATAATAACATATAATGTAACAAACAAGTATAGAAACAAATAGCCTTGCATAACAAATGTTGCACATGAAACACCTGTTAACATGTTAGAAAGATAAAGTGTACATCAAAGTGTGTATAAACCAATAAAGTAGCGTGATAATAAAAAAGAGACAATAACACCTGTAGTATATGAATGTGGATGCCCCAAGGACCGATGTGGGACTGGTAGTAAAGCATCCATACTACGTGTAGTATCCTCGTATAGTCTGCAATCACAACTAGAAATCAAGTGAATGTGCATGTGTGTATGATAATGATAATGACATATAAGATATCTATCTAGCGTGTGTAATAAAGTGAACATGCAAAAGCATAAGCAAGAGTAAATCCAACCATGATATGGTATGTTGTGGATGAGGCGAATGGAATGGAGAGTGAATGATAAGAGCAAAGTGCCCCCCCCGAGTGGATGTGAATGTATGCAATGAGATTCATTTATATATGCCCCCTCAATAATAAAAATGAAACATAAACAAGAGTGCGTCATCGGAAAAGGTCGAACTATGTGTTGTGTACAATGTGTTGTGATGAGTGTGTAGTGATGATATGCGACATAGATGAAGTATGCGCGACTTTGTAGCTTAAATGTATATCATGACAAGATGAATAGAAAGGAGTGCTAATGTAGCCTAAAGCATATACCACTAAATAATGCAAGCGAAAGTGGTGATGTAGCCTATCACGAGAGGATGTTAGAAGAAGTGACCCTATAGCCTAAAGCATATAACACTTAATCTAGTTATGTCACATGAGAAAAGATTGAATGATGAATGTGTAAGGGTGATGAGGTTCATTCAGTGATGTAAACCCTCAACAATACAATATAGACCATGAGACTAGAGTGCATCATAGGGTAGTGAATGCAACACATAGAAGATAATGTATGAAATGTGTAATGTGTGTATTAGGGTGGATAGTGTGTAATGTGAGATGCGTAGATGACCTAATATGTTTAGATGCATAATATATGTATGATGTAAGATGTAATAGGTAAGGTGTAGGATGTAAAATGTAAGATGACATGTATGATGTGTGAAAGTGCACAATATGTAGTGGTTATGGTGTAGTGTGTGAAGTATGAGTAGAATGTGTATGATGTATGTAGGACAAGATGTAGGATGCAAAATATAGAATGTATGAAGACACACAATGTCTATAGCTTGTAATGTAGTGTGTAATGTGTAGATGATGTAGGATCGTGTGATGATATGTGGTGCCTAAGGTGTAGTGACTACTATGCAGTGTGTGGGGTTCATGTGTAGAGAATGCCCTCAATAGTCAAGTGTGAACTAAAGCACAAGAGTGTGTCATCGGGTAATGACGATACTAGATTGTATGAAGATGTGTATAATGTATGTGAGAGACTATATGTGACATGTGTAATATGTAATATATCTGATAGCACTAGTGGAGAGATAAGTATGATGCCGCTAAGTGAGTCAATTATGGAGATTTATGCGGACGCGAGAGGTGTCATGCTATTGTGGGAATGTGTCATGATAAGAGTAAGGGACAACACAATGGTAGGCGGAGGAAACATGAGGACCATGCGATGGTGGTGGAGTTTGAAGTGTTTCTTTTCCATCAATACGAGTGGTAGCTTTGACAAAAGTGATTGGTTTTAGCTTATGTGGGATTGATGACACTACAAAAGACTTGATAGGAGAAGAAGGTGGACTGATTTTGAGAGGTGGTTGCGTAATTTCACTTGGTAATGTTGTGGATGACTTGAGAGGAAGAGGTGTTGAATTGATTTTTAAAGGAGGTTGTTTATGTTGACTTGGTGATGCCATAGATGACTCGAGATGATGTCTTTGTATTGATTTTGAGGGATGGTTGTGTAATTTGACTTGGTAATGTTAAGGATAACTTGAGAGGAAGAGGTGTTGAACAATTTTTAAAGGGGGTTGTTTATGTTGACTTGGCGATGCCGTAGATGACTCGAGAAGAGGTGTTGTATTGATTTTGAGGGGTGGTTTCTTGGGCGACTCTTGACTTTCCTTAGAAATGATGGCATGATGCTCATTAGACGAATCAAATTTAAAAACCCATTGAGATGTAACAAGTGGAGAGGACCATATAACATAATGTTGTGCGATGAATGAGATGAAACCTTAACACTCAATATGCTTGATTCTTCATTGTAAAGCATAGCAATCATTGTCATTATGTCCATTGATTTGATGATAATTACAATATGAAAGACCTTGATATTTTGCAAGCCGATAAGGAGGATAACAATGAGTAGATGGAAAGATAATTAATTGATGAGTTATGAGTTTCAAAAGAATATCTTGTTGCTTAACATTTATTGCAAACTTGAGAGGTGTGGGGAGCAGAAAGATTTGAGGTTCACTAATATGAGCACATGTAGAAGACATAGAATGAAGATGAGATGTAGAAGGAGAACAAACATGATCCTGAGAAGCATCCTTAAGATGTTGGATTTCAGATTTTAGAGATGTAATTATGGATTCCATAGTCTAAAATTTATCTTGAAATAAAGAATGAAGGGCTTGAATGGATTTACAAATAGATTGATTAGATTTGGAATCAAGAGAGTCCTCAGAAAGATGATTGAAAATAACATTGACTTGAGTAGGAAACATGTTGATAGGAAGATACATAGTCTATAGGGTTTTTTGGAGAGCATCTTTACAAGATGGGTGTATTTGAATCAATTAAAGCAAAGAGACTTGACAAACCTTAGAATCCATGATGGAAGAAAAAGAAAGATCCAAGAGTATTTGAACGGGTTTCACCAAAATGATTAACTAAAATATAATATATTCTAGTGTAATCTAATGTTATAGGAGCAATAAAATAACTAAATAAATGAAATAATAAAATATTGAAATAATACCCAAGCAAACTAAGCTAGAAAATATGAAACCCTAATGTGCAAAGAGGGTTGAGAAAGCCTTAGTTGATTCATTGATGTCGCAGAAATATGTCGCAGTGTAGACCAGGTGAACAAGATGAGGAAACCTTTGCACATGAGCATGAGAAAATGTAGACTTGGGTACTGTCTGGATAGACTGGGCCACTTGAGAGGGATAGGGGCACCCATGGGCACCTTGGTCTGAGATCTGGGCACCCTGGTCTACGGAAATGGCTAGAAACCTCCTTTAGAGTGTCGTTGGATGTTCGCCTGTGTTTACTTCTTGTCGCGTGAATGTTGTTATATGATCACCAAGCACCGTAAACATGTAATGGAAGAATAACCTACAAAATACTAGATAAAACATTGAAACCATGAAAAAGAAAGCTACATATGACGGGGTCCGAATGTCCTCAACTGCCAAATTAATGGAGTTATCACTGAGCATTGTACTACATCTCATAACCAATGTAGTTCTAGGTGTGTGTGTGTGTGTAATTGTGCCCTAGGTTACTCTTGTGCTAGTCACACTCTGTGAAGTAGCGAGAAAATAATTAGATGTAGAATGTAGTAAATATGTGCATGGAAACAATAGAATCCCCTCCTATGAAGTGTGATGTAGATGAACTAACTTTTGTGCCTTGTGATGGAGCTAGATGGATGCAAATGTAGTTATAGATGCCTTTGATGGATGCAACCTTAGGTGGAGATAGTAAGTGTTTAGTGCTTGGTCCCTCATTATGGTCACATAACTTTATATTTATATGGTTCTCTTGCTTTAATTTCATAATTAACCCCGAAAAGGCCAACCACCAAAATATAAGAAGCTCAAACAACTAGAAAGTGCCCCAAAAGTAAGAGGAAATTACAAAGAAGATTAGAGCACCCAGAGTGGACCAAGGCGCCCTGATCTGGCTAGGTGCCCCAGATCGAAAATAGGGAAAACATAGTCTCAAGATAAAGACTGGACAAGTACGGGTGCAAGATCTAAGATAACGATAGAAAGCAATGTAAAATGGCCAAAGACATGGGTTGATTATTACTCTTTTCACTTAAGAACCATATGAATAGTAGTATGAGATTGAGACTAAAAATGACTCAAAGTGCATGATTTTGTGTCTACATACAAATTGATTAGTAACTTGTATGAAAGCATGCACTTTGGGTGAAATGATGGCGATAGTGTGCGTAGAAATAAGCTGGATTGCTTGGAATGGTGGAAGAAAAATATTGTGAATAACTACACCGACCTACGTCATATGTATCAATACTACTATATGGAATAAGTTGTGTAGGAGGAATAGGCATAGTAGTAACAGGGTCTATGTGGAAAAATTTGAAGGGTTCAGGATCTGCAACAATAGTATGTTCATATCCATCATGCAAGAACTTGTAGTGTACAATAGATGGGACCACTTGCATTACATGAATCCAAGGTCTACCTAGTAATAGTTTGAATTACAATGAAGCATCTATAACGTAGAAGTCTGTGAGGGAAGTCTTAGGTCCAACTCTAATGTGTAATGAAATAGTTCCTAGGCATGTGCAAGTAGTTGAATCATATCCCCGAATAAGAGTAGAGTTCTTAGAAATTAGATTGTTGTTAATGCCCATCTGTTTTAGAAGGGAATAAGCACATAGGTTGACGACCAATCCATTATCAATAAGCACACGTTTAATGCAAGTGGTGTTGATGCCAACCATGATAAGTCTTTAGCAAATGGTGATATGTCATCATTAGTGAATGATATAGCACATGGAATTTTTTTGAGAGACTGAATGAGGTGTGTGAAGGCTATTGCGGAATTATCACTTTCTATATGAATAGAATGAAGGGTGGCCTCTAATGTTTGACGATAATCTGGTGCATTACACAATAAGTCATAAAGAGAGATTTTGGCTGGCGTATTCTTAAGTTGTTCAATGATATCATAGCCCTTAGAAGTAGTAGGAGGATCCGAAGAAGTGATAGGTGGGGGATAGAAACGGGTGGAGCCATAGGAGGATGAGTGCGGTGAGTAGTTACCACATTGATAGAAGGATCAGCCCGAGGCGTAATAAAGCGGGGAGGATGTTGAGTGTGAACTTGCATGAAATCAACAACGGTAGTAACTATTCTTGAAACCTTAGTGGGTGTAAAGAAGGATACAAAGATTAATTCATGACTTCATAAGGTGAAGAAAAAATGATTAAACTAAATATGAAATATTTAGGCCTAATCGAATGCAAGATTACGGTAAATAAATGATAAATTAAGTATTATAATTACATTGAAATAAAATAAACAATAAATAATAAAACCCTAATGTGTAAAGAAGGGTAAGATGCCTTAGTTGATTCGTCGAGTTTTGAAAAGTGCACAGAGATGGAAAATAGAGAAATGTGAAGCATTAACCATCACACTTTGTAGCGAAAAAAATTACAAATCTAGAGAAGGAGGTTGTATAGGGCGCTGGAGAGGGATAGGGGTGCCCGTGCGCACCTTAGGCCCATTTATGGGTGCCAGGTTTGCGAAAATGCTTAGAAACCTGAATTCTCAAGGGCACAAGATTTTTGCTGATGCTCACCTTTATCACTACGGATTCACATAATGATCACTGGAGTCGCTAAAAACCCGAAATGAATCATAGACCTGCAAAACCCTCAAATAGACATCAAATCCTAAAAAGAAAGATGGAAAGTGAGGGGTCAAACTATCCTCAACTCCCATGATGATGGACTTACAATTGAGTGTTGCACTACATGTCAACCCTAATGTAGTTATGTGTGTGTGTGTGTGTGTGTTTTGTGTGTGTGGAATTATGCCCTAGGGTGCTCTTGTGCATGTTGCACTTGATAACGAGCAAATAAGCTAGATGTAAAGAAATGTAAAAGATGTGTGCATGGAATAGAATGAAATTCCCTCCTATGAAGCATATGCGGGATAATCCTCCCTTGTCTCCTTTGTGATGGTGCTTCAGATGGATGCAATGAAGCTCTTAGATTCTTGATGGATGCAACCTTAGGTTGTGATAGTTAATGCTCAGTGTTTGGTCCTTTATTATGATCACATAACTTTATATTTATATGATTCCTTCGCTTGAATTTCATAATTAACCCTGAAAAGGCCAACTACAAAAAATATAAGATGCTCAAATGGATATAAAGGACCCAAAAAGTGAGAGTAAAGTACAAAGGGGATAGGAACGCCCAGAGGGGATGAGAGCGCTGACGCCGGCGTCTTAGGCGGGCGCTAGTGTTTAGGATGATAAATGCTAAAAATTAAAAGAGCAAAGCAGCAAGTAAGGGTGCAAGACTGAAAGTAACAATAGAAAGCAAATAAAGGTGGCCAAATATATGGGTTAAGTAATACTTTCTTACTTAGGAATCACAAGAATAATAATATGTAATCGGGACTAGATAATTACCCAAAGTGTGTGATTGCGTGTCTAAACCAATCGCTTATGATGAACGAGCAACCTTGCCTTAGCTAATGCCAACAATGTTTCCCAAATTATGATTATCTCATCCTTGGTATACCAATAGCTCTATCACACTAGCTTGACCCTAATCAACCATCTCTACAGCTCCCCCTTGCTTCTTATCTAATACATCGTCATCATGACACTACAAAATTGCTAGAAACATCATACTTACTTTGTATGCACAAATAATTATGACATCATCCTACCCGAACAAATGTTTTACTACAAGAAAGTTTCTCCCCTATCTCCATGAACCATTTATACCTTTTACAATCTTAAACTAATGAGCTCAACGAAACATCACTTATTATGAAAACCCTACTGCTAGTTCCCCCTAACTCTTAGATATCTTTGATTCAAAATAAAGGAAGACTCTAAACCACAAAATTACATACCTTTCAATGCATCATAGGACTGATTAGGTCCCTACACAACTCACATAGTCCATCACAAGCAATACAAGAAACTTGGGCTTCAAAGAACGCTTGACGTTTTATGTGACAATCCTTCTAAATAGAGCTATATAAAACATTAGTTAGCTTCAAAAACTACATCAATTGATCCAAATCCTCACTAATATTGGGCCTTTAACCACCAAAATTTCCCTTGATATACTTGACACAGAATTCTAGAGACTTCATACATTCTCTTAAGGCACATGGAATACTACACTACTTGCATACTTTCTTGAAACACATATAAGAGACCTTCAAATTACAATATGCTCATGTACTCTGTCATACTTCAAACCCAAAAACTTTGTCTCGGATCTCTGTCACAACTAGGTCTATACACTTCCAAGGTGGTTAAACAACTCTGCAGGATTTGATACATCATCTACAACAATATGGACTTTTGATGCAACTTTTGGGTCTTATGAATGGAGCTTCAAGTACAAAACACCCTTTTTATACTGTGAACAACATACATGCCTTGATACTTTTATTAACAACACTAATTGTTCCTTCATACAAATATGTATTTATACTAACCTCTATCGGACACGATCCTTCAAGTTGATATCTTTAACACATGTCATGACAGTTATGCACACAATTATAGCTATCATAGATCTTCATGATACTCAAACGTCAAACGGTCATATTGATCCTATTAGGCTAATCTTAACCTTGTCATGCAAGCAACAAGACCATAAGGCTCCTTCATAGACCAAACATACTCTTACCATGTTGATAGGCATCCCTTTAATTCATGACCTCAAGACACCATACCGATACATACTTCATAGTTGTCAAGACTTTCAACATGATTATAAACTTCTTAAGACACTTATAACATCATAAGTAGACCAAGACATAGACACACCTCCAAGCTTAGATCACCATGACTTCAGTCCTCGTATTCACATATCTCTACCCTAAATACTTTCAACTTCTACATGTGATCACATTAAGACCGTAATACATACCTTGGATTCTCAATGGTCCTCGTGCCTAGAAATAAGCAACTTTTTCCTAATGTTCTCGCCTTAAATAATCATGTTCTTTGACCCATGAGGCACTACTCTTGTGAATGTACCCGCTCATAGATTCTTAGAATTAAAAACAACTCTTGTAGACCTCTTTGATTGCTAAGCCTCATACTTGTTATAACACCCTCGGAACTTTACACAACTATATTCGACCTTAACTACCTTTTGATGCATATCTCTTACTTAAATATGTTATTAACATCTTAAGACCGACCTAAACATAACTAAGGTCATATCACAACACGATACTCCATTATGCATATCATCTTACTTCAAGGTTGTCTAATAACATTGCAAACCATCATACATCATCTATGACATTATGAGTTTGAACATAATGACAAGACTAAAAGTATTGCAACAAACCTTGAAACACCTTTCACATCATCGTTCAAGCCCTTATCTCCCAAAGATCTCACTTTGATGCTTCTAATAAAAGAATCTTCATGCGCAAAACCATGTATAACAATACAAACCTTAAGTCCACATGTAGAGCACTCTATCTCCTTCAACTCATTTATTCTATTCAACTTGAATGCACTATTTTAAAACATCTTCTAGGGACATATGATATTCATCAAAACCTTCTTGAATCACTCATAACCTTGCGACATCCTAATAAGACTTATATGGCAAGAACATACCTTCAACATTAAGAAATACTTATGTTAAACCAAACAAAATTTCACGATCCTTCTAATCTCAAACAACCACCTCACTCACACCAAGACTCATACACATTCTTGCATAGCTATCACGAGAACTCAACAAACCTTATCAAATCTTGATTCATGACTAAGACAACACATACCTCTATTACAATACTTCAAACTTACAACCTCCTTAGCATACCCATTCTTTTGCTAGCTAAAGAATGTCTTTATGAAGCATACCTTGAAGACACCCCTTTTCTTTAGGGAACTCAAAACATCATGACTTTTGGAGATTCCCAAATCTCCATTTCTTTGCACTCATGAGGTTGAAAATCAGTTTTTAGCATCCTTATTGTCTTAGTGACTACTAGTTTTATCTCATCAACCTTGTTCTTCTCATCTACTTGGGTTGATGACAAATATTCTTAGCATACTTCATCAACTGGTTTGGACACAATTTTTACAAACATTCCACCTTTGCTGGTAGATGGATCTAAATTGTGCATCACTATTTTTGTTTTTTTCCTTCTTGTTGTTTATGAATGGTTTTGGCTCTTCTTTCTTGACCTCACACTTAGGATCATTCTTCTTATTCATAGAATCAAACTTGGCTATCTTAGGATCATGCTTATGATTAATCTTTTACCGAACAATCTTCTATATTACCTTCTAGGGGCATTATGATGACAATGTCTTGTAATATGACATGCTTGATGACAATTATGACAAAATAACACTCTTATCTTTTGACCGATATGGGTTGTGACTCTTTTTATTGCTCCATGAATACATACTTTGAAGGACCTCCTACAATCCCATGCTTTATGACCAAACACACAACATTAGTAACAATAACCTTGAAATGAACTAGCATACCTTCTTCCATTAGGTTGTCTCACAAAGTTTGAATTCTTGATATTGACCTTGCTTGCACTTGCATCCTTCTTTTGATCTTCATTTGAACTAGGACCAACTTCATGACTTGGTAGATCGGGGTTCTCATCACCTCCAATGCTCTTTTTGTGTTTTTCCATGAAACCAAGACCTATCTTATCACCATCAGACCTCTAACTACTTAAAATCTCATCTAGGGCCATAATGTTGCTCTCTAAATTCTCATAATACTTCACCTTACTAGATGCCTTCTCCAATTCTTCCTTCAAAGACCTCAATTCTAATTCATATATGATGTAATCACCCTATTTATCCTTTAGGGTTTCCATCTCTTCCTTGATCTTGACACATTCTTCTTCCTTGGTCTTGAGATCAATTGACAATCCTTCAACTTGAGATTCCATTTCCTTGATGCTTGACTTCAATTTGAGATTCTACAATCTTTGATGCACCAATTCAACATACAAATCTACTTCAGCCTCTTCATTACCAAGATTATCATAAAAACTGCTGAAACTAACCTCTAAGGGGCATAGTTTGGACTTCAATTGGTTGTACTTATCTTCCTTTGAACTCAAATTTGTTCTTCCAACCTCTAACCCGACTTACAAACTCCTTTATGATTTCTCCATCCTTCTTGATATCTGATCTTAACTCTTGACACTCTCTCCTCAATTGCTTAGCCATCTTGTGCTTTAAAGGATCACCTCAAGCTTGTTAATCTTGCTTCAAAGGCCTTGCTCTGATACCAATTGTTAGAAGCACAACCACTGAGAGGGGGTGAATCAGCGGGGATAATAATTTTTGTTCACTTTAAACATTAACATTCATCAACCATTCAACTTATCTTATCCATTAAGATTAATCAATGCAACACAATCATCAAAACATATGCAAGAGGAACACAAGAACACATGGACACCAAATTTAAGTGGAAACCATCAAGGAAGAAAACCCACTTTGAAACAAAACTATATTGTAGTCATGTTTCAACTTTAGTTGATCAAAAATCAACAAGGAGCACCAACCCCTAGGTTTAGTGAGGCACCAACCCCACAAGGAGCACCAAACCCTATTTTAGTAGAGCACAAACCCTACAAGGAGCACCAACCCCTAATTTAGTAGAACACCAACCCTACAAGGAGGAACCAACCCCTAGATGACTCAACACCAAAAAAATCCATATGAAATGAATGTCATATTTGAAATGTTTCTCACACAACTAATGATGACTCAATGAAGCACACTTCTCCTTTTATCTCTCTCAAAACATCTCTCTAGCCTCCATGCACAAGAACTTCTTCTTTCAAGATGATTTCAACATTTTCCCTAGCTCACCATCACCTTATCTCTCTCTAGAACAACATCACATCCTCATTTTCCTCTCAACAAGGTCATAAAGACCTTCTTTACCTCCTTCAAATAACCCTCTAGGTCACACTTTTCTTCCTCTTTCACAACTAGCTCAAATGAGCTTTCTAATATGATTTTATACGTCTTATGAACTTAAAAATCTAGGTCGGACATTATATAAAAAAATAAATTCCCACATCATAAGAAAATCATAAAAAATAACCCATAGGACCATATAGGTCACCAACATCACCTAGATCCTTCTAGACCACCATTAGGACTTAAGAAGCCCTAAAACACCAAAACAAACAACTCGCCACAAAGGGAATGTTATAGAGAAAAAAACTTCACAAAATCATGGAACACACTTAGACATGTTTTATAAGCCTTAAAAACCTCCGAGAGACCATGAAATAACTTAGAATCATCATCTTACCTCATGAAGCCACTCAAGAGCATGCACAACCAAACACCCTCAAAATTAGTCCTCATAAAACAAACCATAACTTGCTCAAATATCATAAAAAACTCAAGTGTGATATGTAAATGGAAATCTCATGACGTCAAGGTAATTAAATAACTCAAACCATGCCGAATTATGACTATAACACCTCTAAATTAGCTATGCACTTAGACTCGCTCCAAACCGCTAAAACTACCCAAAACCAATCATGCAATATAGGACTCACTTGAACTCCTAAGAGATCAAACATGATCTAAAACCATCATATACATGAAAAAACTCCCATGATTCAATAAATGCTAAATTAGTCACTTGGTCTAATGGAATTTTTTTCCAAAAATTAAAAATCTCTAGAAACAAACATTTTTAAGTAGGGCCCACATACTTGTCAAAACCTCATAATTACATCAAAAAAATATAAAAGAGTCCTCTACAACATCCAATCATCAATTTTTCTCAAACAATCAATTCTGGGTCACTATACTCAATTTCTTCCAAGTCGCTACCAAGCTAGGGTTTTGAGAGGGTTTAAAAGTTGTTTACCTTCTTAACGATTGTTCATAAAAACTGACAATCTAAAAACTTCGTTGCACTTGAAAAATATTAATGATATACTTATTAAAAAATATCCAAGATCTTTGGTTCCCATGCAAAGCACACACTCTCCAATGAGCATCAAAAAGTCAATTTTTAGCTCAAAAACTCACCTTTGTGAACTTGGTAAGGGCGAAAATCACATAAATTGCTTAATCTTGAATTCCAAGACCTAAAACTTGGAACAAACCTTCATATAAACCTAATACACCTTATATAATGATAAATTTTTCATACCTGTCTCAAAATTTGATCATCTCATCTCATTTGTTCATGCTTTCTAAAGGATTAGGTTTAGGACAGACCTAGAAACCATGTCTAAACCATGTACCTACACTCGAGAAATTTGTGAGTGTCCCTACACATTATATTCATGATATTCAAGCTCTCACCATGTATATCCATCTATTACATGCTTCATTTCATCATTCCATACCTCATTTTGATCTCTAGACCTCACAAACAAGCACCTTGAACATGCTTGCACCAATAAATCTGACCTCCACATCACTTGGACACACTAACACACCTATAATAACCTTCATCACACTCTGCAACATCATCCTAGCACTCCATGACATCACCCTAACATCATCAAATCACTTAAAACCTCTACAAGCTCTCAAATAGACTCAAGACACCATGAACCACCATGTAGGACCAACACAACTCACCTTGGCTTGACACTACCAATCAAAATTCATGTTTCTCTTTCATTTTGACATCAATGAAAACTCGAGATGACATCACTTCTTTGACATCAATGATAACACTAGGTCAACATTGACAAGAGAGATGTTATATAATAATATGACGAGTTGTTTGGCAAAGGCTAATCATAGGAACCAAAGGGCTTCCTTTGACGAGTGTTAACTTGATTTTAGAAAATTAAGTTGGAAATCATGACAAGATTACAAATTATATAGAATAATAAGTTTAGGATGTGATGTCTAGATGACAGGACTCAATCAACGTCCTCGATGATAGGCTGGGGAGGGTTGAAAATGTCTTCCCAATAATAATTGGCCTCGTCACTCTGTTCGAGGAGAACTTCTAATTGATTAGTGATCTCGTCCAGATTGGGTGTGAAATCAATGGCATAGAGACTTAGTTCGTAGTCAATGTTTGATTGTTCCCACATGAGTGGTTATCACACAATTGGTAAGTCGAAGATGGTGTTTGGTTCATACCTTGCTCCTAGAAGTGTCATCTAACAAAACAAAATCTTACAAACAATGATGGATTAGATATGATTACTAGATTTTAAGGAAATATGACAAGATATGTGAAGAATTTAAAATAGATCATTTTTTATAGGGATCGACGTCGATCCAATGAATTAGTGTCGATCTAGTTGGTCAATGTTGATCACTATTAAAACCGGGTTAGTCAAACAAAATTTGGAAAGTTAAGAATTTTCTTATGGAAAGAAAAATATTATTTTGAGAATTAAGGCTGACGATTGACAATATTGAACTTGAAAATATAATGTAATTAAAAAGGGATGTACCTAGATGAGTAGAAAACCAAGTTGGTTAAATGGGTGTGCAGACTAGTTGTTCCAAAGGGAACTTAACACCGTGAGATGTCTGGGAATCTTCACGCTTGATCCCCATATGAGCCTAGTTAGCTTGAACATGTCTCAAGTAAGCTTGGGAGTTGGATGCTTGACATTGAATTCAGAAAGATGAGAGAAATTTGAATCCATGGGAAAATACCTGAGTTGGTTTATATAGGATCGATGTCATTTCAATGGACTATTGTTGATCCACATAAATCAGTGCCGATTGCGGGATAAGTTCAAAAACTTCCCTTTTATGGAGTTTTTAATTCTCAAATGAGTTTTAAGTTATTTTAAGTCCATAAGAGGGTTGTTAAGTTGTTAATATTGTTTTGGTTTTATTTATTTTTATTGATTTAAGTTTGTTTTATGGTTACAAGTGGTGAAACAAAGTGAATGTAAGTCGATAAAGGTGAAAATGACCATGTGGGTTTGTAAAGGGGTGTGTTAGAGTGTGTATGCACCTATGGGAATTAGGGTGTCCTAATTCTAGTGTCTACAAGTGGATAAGAAGACACTTTAGGTGTAAGAGGACTATGAAGAAGAAGTGAAGAATCAAGGGATGGAGATGAAGAAGAAGTAGCTTGTTACAATTGACAAATTTGTGCTTGTAAATCATGATAAAGAGACTTTAAAGCTTGGGTTCGGAAGAAGAATTAGGTTGAATGTGTGAAATAAGAGGAGAGGAAATATTAGGATTGGGTGTGGAAGTAGGAATATGAGTAGTGGAATCTCCCACATTGGTAGGGGAGGAGGAAAGAGGAATAACAAATGTGGTAGTAGTAGAAATAGTGGTACCAAGAGGAGTGGAGGCAACAATCCTTTGGGCTTCCTCATGGGAAACAAAAATCAATAGATCAAGATTTTCAAGATGCTCAACAAGATAAGAATTAAGTTCATTGAGATCCTCAATAGAAAAGTCACGAGAGGTACTAACCATAACAAAAAGGGATCCGAGAAGGTAAGCGTGAAAGGGATTGGGTTCACCAAATGATTTAATAAAATTAAATCTAAGATAAGTACATTATTGATCATGAGAAATATAATAGTAAATAAGAAAGATAAAGCAAAGGAAATGCAAGCAAGAGTGATAGATGGGGTTTGGAGAGTGAATCAAATTGTATATATAGGTCCAACCGATTCGGATTGGAGATTGATCGGAAGGGAAAATTTTGGGATGTGTAGGCTTTGTGTCTAAATTTGGACTACAACAATGTTAGGGACAGGAGTGTCCGGACTAGGATAGGGCCTCTTGGGTGTTGGTGTCCGATCTGGGTGTTAGTGTCTCTGTGGGAGTGGCTCAAGATCTAGTTCCTTACGTGTTACTCCTTGTTTGTTATAGGTTATATAAGATTTGTTGCATCATACCTGTACCTATAAAATAAACCCTAGATACCTGTACACTATTCAAGTACACATTAGATGAATAAATATATGCATATGCTTAAGTCGAACTGACCTCGACGGTCACCCTAATGTGATTGTCACCGAGCGCTGCAGTACATTTCAGACTCTATGTAGTTCTAGTGTGTGTGAGATTAGAATAATGTCCCTTGAGCTAGGATGCCCTAGTGCTAGTTGATGGGTTGTTGTGGGTTCCAATAATTTAACTAACCAATTTGTAGTTAATGTCATTTTAAACCAAGGATGTGACCAAGGAAGTATACAGAGAAGGAAAAAGTATATAACTGGTAAGTGTGGTTTTGTTGTTTTTTGAGGGGAGTTTCTTTCTTTCTTTTGAGCCACTTGTTTATTTATCTATCTATTTGGAAATATACAACTTTTAATCTATTTATAAAACAATTTTTTTTACTCCATTTGGAAATAAACTTCTACTATACTGAAATCATCATACAAAAATGAATGCACTTTTCAAAATGAAACTATTCTAAACAAAACATGCAGGAAAGGAAATACTTAGAAAGGAAAGTTGCAAGAATTGAAAATATAGTGTAAGCAAAGTATAATGAAAGAAATGTTTGTCTAGATAATGTAATACTGAAAGTAATTGTTACTAAGCATACTTAGAATTTAACACTGTGAGAAAACATGAATCATAAATACCAACACAACAAGCCAAGTCCTTGGTCGAGTGGGCCCTTGCTCTTCCTCAGCTTGGTTTGTTAACACAAATTTCTCAAAACATCATGTCTTTATTGATCACCAACAATTTCTTACAAGTAACAACTTTCAACAACTTCTTCACGTACATCTATCTCTATTTCCTATTACACATATATATTAAATCATGTCAAGACAACAATTTTATAAAGACACTCCTCTAACACACACCCAAGAATCTAGGCATCTGCATGTGAGAGCTTTGGACCATATTTGAATATTAATTATCGTGAAATAATAATATTCCATTAAATTCATTCCAAATGTTTATACAACATATATGCCACTCCATATAAATAGGTATTTACATCCCTATTGTTTAGGAAACTACTTTCCCAACAATATCTCCATAATCCTATTTAGTTGTGATTGTTACTCACATAACAATACACAACTCAAATCATACGAGTTGTTAAAACAACTCCAATAATATATTATTGTTTATATAACAATAATATAACTAACTACTAACATGTGAACATTACTTTTTCCTAACATTCCCCCATTAATGTTTACATGGTAAAACATATCTTGTTCTTTGATTCGATTCCAGCAGCTCCGCTCTGTGTGCACATGATCAACTTTTCAACTGTGTATCATCAAGCTTGCACAATACTCACACATGTCAATGCACATTTCTTCCACTGATGGTTTTCTTTGGCTTCTACCAACAACCTTACCCAATTGGTTTTGCATGTGTACCAATAACCTTTCACAATTGGTTTTACAGGTTCACCAAAAACCTTACAAAATTGGTTTTACAGGTTCACCAAAAACCTTACACAATTGGTTTTCCTGGTTTACCAATAACCTTCACAATTGGTTTTCCTAGTTTACCAAAAACCTTCACATCATGATTGCTACAATACATTTTGATCAATATTCTACAATGTTTCTACAAAAGGGGTTACATGAGGAATACACACAAGTGAACATGAATTTACATCATTTGTTCTTATTTTTCATGCCACATTGAAAAACTAAAATCTTCACAACACAACAAAAACAAATGTCATCATACCAAAAGTGTGGCCCCGTCATTGATGAATGACGAGAGGTCGCTATCTGACCTCCTTCCTCTGTTGCCTCCGTCCTCCATTCGGATGCTAACTCAAACATTTTTGCTTTTGAGGATCAATGATTGTCAGGACGTCGGGTAACACCAAAAATGCGTCCATAAGTCAATTTTTTTACAATATTTTGACTCTTCTAATTATACTAACGACACAATACCATTATTGACAAGACAAAGTATTTGAAGACTTTTGACACTTTTTAATTTTTGGACTCGATAACAGTTTTGATATACGAACTTAAAATGCCATACATTTAACAAAAACAACTAAAAGTTTGTGGTACAAAAACACAACAAAGACTATTGACACAAAATACTCTTTTAACATATACTTTTGACTCTAAAAAGGTGATAACCACATTGATGAATCTATTATTCAATGACACTTAACATAAAATACTAGTGAAAGACATATACCTATCATACATATCTATATTGGTGACTTTTTCCCAAACTGACCAAACCTACACTTAGAAAGACTAATAAAGTATTTTTATTAACACTAAAACTTATGAAACAAAACGTTAATCAACTCACTATACTTGCAAGCTATGTTTCTAGGTGAATCGATTCATGTGGATCCCATTGACAACCGTACATGGTCGCATGCATGCAAAAGAGTTAATGAAGCATTCACTGTGAGCAACGAAGGTAATCAACAAAAACCGTTCCTTCCATGTTCAATTGCATCTTTGTGAAAATTCTTCTCAGCAGATGGAATGTCAACTGATGTTCTCTCTTTGCAATGATCTACATTAACAAAATCTCCCACAATACCAAGATTTTGCACGTGTTCTCCCATTATTTCTTCTCTAAAATTTCTATCAGTAGCTTCTTCATCATCACTAAGTACTATAGTTTCAACATAAGTGTATGCGAGTGCGAATCATTTGTTCTTGATAGATCATTTCCATTTGATCTATCTTGACCATTTACAGCTTCACAAATCCAAGGCAATCCCTTAAGATAACTTTTTGTAGGTACAAACATAGATTTTGAAAGTAATGAGGTATCTTCTTGCAAAATTTCTTGTTGTGTTCTTAACAAATTAACACGAGATGTAAATGCTAAGCCTAAATCCTACGTGGACCATGTGTTGATTGAATTTCGCTTTCCTCATAGTGCTTCAATGAGTATATCTAGCTCAATTACATCATGCCTATAGAGGAAAAACTTGTTACTCCAAGCACATGCACAAAGTTTATTTGCATGTTCCAATATAGACAGTCCAAAGTGTCGATACAATGGCTTGAGACAAAAGAGAAACTCATGTAAAGCTCAATCCACGTCTGTGCAAAATGGAGAGATGGCAGATCTAAAGAAACAAATGCTCTTGAATGGAAAATGGCTCTTGGAATATTCAAATCTGACACTATAGAAGATATGTACATCAATATAATAGTATGAATTTCACTCCCACATGGGCACTATAACCAGATCAATATTTTCAAATGGTCTTCATCGAGATATAATACTCTCACCCTCCACCAAGTACCAACAAATACACAATAAATTAAGACTATTCCAAATGTAAATGCCTCTGAGAATAAACTAAAACTTTGAATTTTACATCAAAACTTCTCCTAATATCCTGTTCTGATGCCAAATGAGAGATTTGGACCAGATTTGAATATTAATTATCACAAAATAATAATATTGCATTCAATTCATTCTAGATTTTTATACAACATATGCCACTCCATATAAATAAGTATTTACATCCCTATTGTTTAGGAAACTACTTTCCCTACAAATATCTCCATAATTCTATTTATTTGTGAATTTTACCCACGTAACAATACACAAGTGTCCCGCCAAAATTGTTTAGGGTCATGCCAAAAGTGTTTCCAACCTCAGCGGTGTCCCTGCTGCACTTTGGGGCAATGAAAAAGAGAGCAAAAGAACCATCGAGGAGCTCGATAAAACGGATGCTGCCCACATGACCACTTTGGGTATGTTTCATGCTTGGAAAAAAGTCAAGATCAGTGTTGATCAAGCGGCCAAGTAGTCCCGCATGCTTCTACTTGCTCTCTATTGTTATTCTTCTTGTTTCTTGGTCAGTTCTTGTTTTTTTTTGTTGTTTCTTTGTTAAGTCTCGTTTGTGTAGCTGTTTCTGGGCTACGTTGAATTTCATCGTAATTCTCGGACTTGGTTAGTTCTGCTATGTTTCTCACTCTTATTCCGGCTTAAAGGCCTTATTTTGTATTCAAGGGTATAGTCCCTTTCAAAAAACTATTTGCCATTATTAAAAAAAAAAACAATACACAACTCAAATCATATGAGTTCTTAAAACAACTCCAATAATATATTATTATTTATATAACATAATATAGCTAACTATTAACATGTGAACATTACTTTTTCCTAACAATTAACACAAATTTCTCAAAACATCGTGTCTTTATTAATGACCAATGGTTTCTTACAAGAAAGATTTTCACATACATTTATCTCTATTTCCTATTACACACATATATTAAATTTGTCAAGACCACAATTTTATAGCACACTCCTCTAACACACACCTAAGAATCTAGGCATTTGGATGCGAGGGTAGTTTCAGAAGTTTGTTACAACTCATAAAAAGGTGTTGGGAACTAGGCTCCATGTTTTTAGCTTTTATTAACTTCTTTAACTGATCCTCATAGTGGTGGAGACCGTGTCAACCTGGACTGTGATAGCAAGGATGGGTGGTTATCATGAATTCATTACCCTACACACATCACCACACATATCCTCAAGGGAATTAGTTGGAAAAAACCATAATCATTAGTCCATGTTATTCAACAAAAATAAAATGTATTATTTCCTACTTGGAACTGATATAACCGATATATTCCAAATAGCCCCATCCACCGGTCAATGTATTTGTTATAAATTCAAGAGCTTTATTGATCTAAAATAACAACTCTAACATAAAATAATTGATGAGAGAAGACAAAATTATAGAACGTAAATTTTATATGAAAATCACTCTAATTCATTCGAGATTTTTATTGCTTACATAAAGATTACATATAAAGCCTTTCCATTTCCTATAAACAAGGAGATGAGGCTTACCAATAACATCCTACTTAGCTCTCATATGATAACTCACCACTATTCTCTCACACATCCCAACAATATCTCATAAAATCACTCCACACACAAACTATTCACATGAGTTGGTTTACCAACCAAATAACTCACTTAGATTATTTAAAATCACACTAACTATATTATTAATATGAGTTATATTAACTCATTATTAATAATATACACAACATTAATATAACTAATATTAATATCTCACTCAAATATTTATCTAACCTATACAATAATGTGAGCACTAACAAATATTTACTCCTAACATTCCCCCCTTAGTGTGAACATGGGGAAAACATTATCTTGTATTGCTAACCAACTCAAATGATGGTTTTACACTTGGTTAACCACCAACCTACAAATACCCATGACAGTTTTACACTCAATTTACCACCAACCTACAATCTACCGGGATGTTTTTACACCCAGTTACTAACAACCTACAAATAAAGGATGGTTTTACATGTGGTTGACCAACAACCATATACATCATGTTTTGCAGTACTCTATTAGTTCTCATCACTATCTTACCTCAAGGGGAAATACAAAGAAAGAAGCTCACTTATTACAATACTTGAACATGTATGATCCATCTGTTCTTATTTGTAGAAAGTAAAAACATAATTGAAAAACATGCCACAAAAACATTTTGTGTCCCCGTCACTACTGCGGTGACGAGAGGAAACTTAAAGTCCTTCCTCTGTTTCCTCCATCCTCCATCAAGAATTTATTCACTTAGTATAGAAAATCCTCAGAATTATAACCAATATCATCATTTATTGGTTCTTCCTCGTTGGATGGTTCTTTTTCATTAGCTACATTTGCTTCATTTGTTTTGAGTTTTCCTTTGAGGATATCATTAGCTCAAACCTTACAAAACCAAGATGTGTGCCCCTTTTTTTGTAATAAAAACATTCAACTTCATCCTTGTTTTTGTCAAATTTTTTATGATTTTTCTTTGAGTACATTACAATTTCTTCTTTTGTATCTTCTGACATTGCTCTTTTTCTTCTGCTAGGAGAGTGAAAACATGTCTTCCAGAGACTGAGATGAAATTTGACCAAGAGTGAAAACAACATTGTTGTATTTGGAAGATAAATTATTCAACAATATAGCTTTTGCATCTTCATCATCAATTGTAGCTTTAACTTCTACTAGTTTCCTCATGAGAGATATGAGATCATTAATATGACTAGAAATAATAGCTTTTTCACTCATTTTTAATTTAAATAAGCATAACTTTAGAGAAAAAATTTCATTTACTACTTTAACTCCAAAAACTTATTTAAATTATCTCGGATATCTATAGAAAACTTTTCTAAATCTACGTAGTGTAGTTCAGAATCCGAAAGTGCAAGGACAATAATGGTTTTGGCCTTATCATCTCTGCTTTGTCATTCTAGTAACTTGGTTGCATTTGTAGGTTGTGTTTCTTTCCCAATGACTATTCCCCACAAGTTCTTGTTCATGATTTGGATTTGAATTTTAACTTTCCATGTGTGAAATTTAAAACCAACAAATTTTTGTAGTGGAAAATCCATCTCAACAATGTGTCCTTATAAACACATAGAAGCATTGACAACACACTTTTAATCTAGAACATAAATCTTGAAAAACTCCCGTTATGTTTTACACAATGATCGTGACGATCAAAGATAATCATTCGTGATCCACATAATCAATGGTGGTCCAATGAAAAATTGATGGTGATTAATTGAATTGTTGGCGATTTGAGATATGGTTGTTGGTGTTTCATAGAATCGTTGGCGATTCATGTGTATGGATACAAAATTTAGAAAATGGCGACGAAAGCTTTAAAAACTTATATCTCCATACTAATGACCACAATCAAGCTCGCAACGAATCTCATATCTCAACCTCACATGCTCTGATACCAAATGTTATAAATTCAAAAGCTTTATTGATCTAAAATAACAACTATAACATAAAATAATCGATGAGAGAAGATAAAAGTTATAGAGCACAAATTTTATATAAAAATCACTCTAATTCATTCAAGATTTTTATTGCTTACATATAAATTACTTATATAGCCTTTCCATTTCCTATAAACAAGGAAATGAGGCTTACTAATAACATCCCACTAATCTCTCATATGACCACTCATCACTATTTTGTCACATATCCCAACAATATCTCATAGTATCACTCCACACACAACTATCTATGTGAGTTGGTTTACAAACCAAATAACTCACTTGTATTATTTAAACTCACACTAACTATATTATTACTATGAGTTATATTAACTCTTTTTTAATATGGTTAACGCTTTTGACGAGCTTTTGGTAGTACAATCAACCGAGATAGATCTATTAATCTCAACAATCAACGAACCACGAGCCACCACACACACGTCAAGTGTAGTCCTTTATTTACCCTTAATACCTTTTCTAACCCCAAGCATGTCAGCCTATCACCCAACGGCGCTAGATGCTTACTAGAGAGCACGCGCAGTACCAAACCTCTCCTTTATGTGAGCTTTGTGAGAAGGTTTTGCCATTAATGGAGGATTATTTATGAAACAAGTACATTTACTTACTTGAAAAGGTAGAAGACGCAACTAGCAGATCTACACATTAATGCATCACATAACTAGATCTGAGGCATGATAAATCATATAACACGAGGGTTTACACCCATAAACAAGATATACAAAACAAACCCACATATATATTGATTTAAAGGAGTTCTGGTAGCCACATTACAATCAAAAGGGTCATCTCAGACTATAATAAATGATAAGACTTAACTCCTGTAAGCTTCTTTGAGATGAGATCCTAACTATACTATTCCCATTTTAACCTTTGTTATAGATCCCAGTACCATACATAGGCTTATGACATCCCTTACAACCCTCTAACACTAAGTGTTCTAAATCCTATCATTACTATAGCACTTCGTTACTCTCCTTCTCTTTCTCTGCATTCTCTCTATGTTTGTCCCTATCTACTCTCTATCTCCACACACCTATCTCTGGCCCGAGCATTAATTTATATAAGATCAACACCCACCATCATGCCTTCTCTAAGCACAGATCATGTGCCAAGTGTCGATGTGGTCCTCCATTGGTGAATGCTTATCCCTTTGCAAACCCTCCACTCTCTGTAATGATGTCTTTTGGGAATATTCCCTGCAGGAATATCCTTTTCTTGACCTCCAAGGTTCCAGGCTGGCACCTTATCCACTCATCATGCCTAGTCGGGTCCTCGCACTTTTTCCTCAAGTGTCTCTAGAATGCAAAATATGGCTAAGTCCTTTAAACCCGTGTTCTACCTCCCGTGTGCTCCTTGGTTTCACTTAAACCCTTCTTAAACCCCTTTGTCCTTTGTGCTTTCCCCTAAGTGCCCTTATTCTCACTTGGTCCTACGTGCACCCTTTTGGTACATAGCCAATATTTCAGGGCCTAACATCACCCCACACTACACATGTTCTCCGTCCTTGGAAACATCTCACCTTTCAAAGAATAAAGAATAGTGGAACAGGGACAATCTGAATAAAGAATGAAAGAATAGAAGAATCTACTACTGCTATAGGAGGAGTGGGAATTCCTTCTTCATTGTTGCCTCAATCTTTTCCCAAGCATCCACCTCACCTGCACTTATTGAAGTAGGTCACCTACTAGAGCGCTCACCTCATCAAAACTCAATTCGTTGCTCTTAGCATTCAGTGTATCTATAATGTCTTTTAGCTACTTGCTAAGATCTTCCAACACGTCCATTCTATGAGTGACTTGGGGATATAGCTCCTTAAGCCAATTCTTAATCAAACCCCGCAAGGTTTCAATTGCTTCTAACTTTTTCTCAACCTTAACTAGGATATTATCGAGCTCAGCCCTATTTCCTTGTTATTTCTTGAAATTCCTTCAGATCCGCCTCATGCGTGGCAACCAATGTGCTTGTTACCCTGTCTCAGTCAACACAATTGTCATATACAACCTCAGTAATTTGCGTGGTGGAATTTACAGTGGAAAGGAGCTCAAAATATCAACTGTCTCCCCAATCTTCACTTTCCCTTCCTCCTTCGGCGTGCCATTGCCTCTTGTTCCGATTCCAATGCGAGTGGTCACCTTTCCATGGTGAGGATGCGGGTCAAGTCTTCCAAGCATTGCATGGTTGACTCATATTTTTCTCAGGTGGGGCCAGGTTCAGGTGTTTCAAGATTATGGCATCTAGAAATAATCTCTATCTTCTTATGGATCTCGCACACCTTTTCCTTTTCCTCCCTTAACTCACGCCTTAATTGTGCGTTGATCAGATCCTCCCGCTTTAACTCCTTGTCTCTTTCAATGATCTCTTCATTTTTCTTCTCAAGCTCTTCCTCCAAGACCCTTATTCTGATTATTTCTCCCAAAGAGCCTCGCCTCAACTTCTATCGACACTTTATTGAGCGCATTGCAAACTTGCTCATTGGACAATTGTTGGGCATTCACCAGAGGGTTTACTCCCTTGGCATATGGTATCTTCATCAACACCTCATGGTTGACCTCGAATTCGGGCTCATCAACATGGGACTCAAAATCCCAAGACAATATCTTCCTCATGCGTGGGTACACGCCCTCTTCATCAAAAGAAGACCATGCAAGGAGTTGGTTTGAAGGCACAATACTTTGGAAACTCGCTTGCAGTACCTAATTTGGGTCATTGATGTAAGTCATTTCTTGGCCCTATGCCACTACTACGCCCTTTCCACCTATGCACACCGCTTTGGGAAGCTTACTACTAAGTTTGGGTCTCTGCCCATGCTTCCATACTCCTTTCCCACATTTTCTATTTCCTCTGTCTCCTTTAGTACTTCTTTGGTGTTGCGCTCATTCAAGGAGTTGGTTTAAAGGCACAATACTTTGGAAACTCGCGTGAAGTACCTTATTTTGCTCATTGATGTAAGTCATTTCTTAGCCCTACGCCACTACTACACCCTTTCCACCTCATGCTTTGCCTTTGGGAAACTTACTTTGCCAAGTTTGGGTCTCCGCCCATGCTTCCATACTCCTTTCCCACATTTTCGCTTTCCTATGTCTCCTTTAGTACTTCTTCGGTGTTGTGCTCCACCTCTTGATCTACCAAATCCTTTATAATGCCTGCTACCTACCTATCCCCGACATCCTTTATTCGCTCCTTAGTCAGGCTTGGAGTCTTTTTATCCTCCATGTTTACTTCTTCACTTCCCCCCTTGCCGTGAGCGCATCCTTCATCCTCATCCTTCTCTTCATTTCCCTCTTCCTCTGACTCATGTACATCATACACAAGATGGTTCTGAGCCTCACTATGCTCTTCATCGTCCTCGTCACCCTTGTCGGTCTCCATGCTCTCTATTTGTTTTGAGTCTACCTTTTCAGTTACTCTTTGTTTCTTCCTAACCGGTGATTCCAATATAAGAGACTCTTCTTTTTATTCTTCCCTGAGCGATTCCTTTCTTTCCGGTGATTCTTCTTTTGTAGGGGACTTCTCTTTCTCTAGTACCTCTTCCTTAGGTGTCTTATCTTTCTCTTCTGGGGACTTCTTCCTCCATGCATAGGTTCTTGCCTTTACGCCCGACTCCTGTGTGCCTACAGCATCGCACTATATGTGTACTTGATGCCTTGGCTTCCTCTCTCTCCCTTTTCCTTGGCGCGACCTTCTTCCTTACAGTGGGGCTCTTGGGATAGAGACATAATTTTCAATGTAACCACCCTTCTCATACTTAGGCCTTATACACGATATACCCTTGATGCGGTCCTTCCAACAAATGGCAATGTCACTAGTTTCAACATATGTACGTCATGGGAGACATACTTCTCCACATAGGTGCACTTCTTTGGATATATCAATGTTCTACATGCAACACGCGATAATCCCGGTCTACCCTATTGAGGTCAACTATTAGCTTCTTTTCCTCTTTGAATTGATTGACCCCATCTTGGAAGTATTGTGTTGTGAAGGAGAACAACAATTTACACCAGGGACCCTTGACACCATTTGCCAGAGTAAACCTGCCAATACAAAAATGTTGGTACATGATGAATTCAACCTCACCTTGCAGTAAAATAGGTAACTTCTCAGGTATTCTCCACTCAGTGCTGAATGTGTCACACATCTGCTTATACCATTTTTCTAGGTGCACCTTGTGGGCGGCCGTCATGGTGTCACAAGTGTATTTATCAAATCTTTTGGTGGGGAAGGGTTCTCATCAGGCACTACCACACAAATTTATCTCGGCCCATTGGGCACTTCAATCTCCAAAAAGAAAATTGTAAGGAAGAAATTACCAAACATGATCTTTTCTCCATCACGCGTGGCATTGGCGATTTCTTACGCTCTGATTATATCACGATAATACAATTATTGATTTGCTTTATATTCATCATATATCGTTATTGTCCATATAAAGTTGAGAGGTTATAGATGGTCCCCTCTAAGATCTTATGACAAATGTTCAACCAAGCCTTGTTGATCTGTGTCCATCTCTCCTGCCCATTCAGCTTTGTGACCAAGCGCGCGACCATCCTCATTATCGGGTTGGAAATCACAGAGATGTTGAAGTATCGCAAACCCTTCTTGTAGTCATAAGCTTCAACAATCTTCTTGATGGCATCCTTATCGTCCAAGTCATCATCGAAAGATTCTCCTTCACAGACAAGACCAGTAAACTTAGAAATCAGTTGGGGAGTTATTCACATCCTCTGTCCTACAAAGTAGAAGTGGTCTTCATGTACGCATGACATTAACCACTGGTATAGTTGCTCAGGTTTTCCGAAATAGGGCAACTCATAGAGTTGTAATAACCGACCTTCTCCATCTTCACCTTTACCTCATCATCGTAGATAGGCATTCCATCTGGTGTCCTCTTATCTGTAGGGCGAACTAGTTCTAATGCCATCTCATTCTCTATGGTGCTCATTCAATGGTTATAGTCACTCCTGAACCAACTTTCTAACATGAGACACCCATTCTTTTCCAAGAAATACACCATCTGGATATTACATCTCCACGTACCATTATTCATTGGCCGTGGAAATGGTTTGTTTCCCCTTGCCTTTTGTGAAATGTTTGTTGCTTTCTTTGGTGCCATTTCTCCATCGGGTCACTAAAAGTTCTTCCTTTCCCCTAATCCTGGCTTTGCTCAACTCATTAACTGCTGCGATCCTGTCCCATGCGAAAATCCCTTCAATCATGTGCCCTAGTTGCGAAACCTTTACCTGGAAAACCCTTTTTCCACAAGACGGAATAATCACACTCGAGATTCTTCCACCCAACCTTCTCTCTTCTGACCATGTACTTCTTTTTCCACTCTGGTTCACTGATCGAATCAAGCATGCACGTAAATCTTCACAACCCGTTTTTGCATAATTTTTCTTTAAGGATGCCTTAGTTCCGAGAGCTCTTCGATAATGCAAATGGAAGGTAAAAAATAATGCACCCTAACCTTCTACTCATAGCTTTTACTTTTTTACCGCAATAAATGCCATGTCACCTACCAATGTACTCTAGCAATAAAGGTGACTTTTCCTACTGTTAACCTTGATGCTTTTACCCCTTCGCCTAATCCTGTGTAAAAACTTCTACAACCTTTTGGCACACAAAAACCCTTACTAACCGAATATCCTTATGCATGCACTTTCAACGCCGAAGGCATTTTTTCTGTCTTTATCCTGATTTTTGACATTGCTTACCTCATGTTGTTCCTGCATTTCTCACCCTTGTACGTGGTTTTTGTAAATCCTTTCTGACACCAAAATCCTCATGTTCACCTTTTGCATGTGCATTCTTCCAAATTAAGTGCTTTTGATTCTTTGACTTGGGCCATCGAAACACATCTTCCAATACCAGCTTCCAATGTTTGTCGCATCACTTCACCCCACACAAAAATAGATCGTGGTCCTTTGCGCATAGAAAACTTTTGAAATTGTAAGTGGCTACCGACGCACAACGTGCACACAACAAACAAAAAGAAAGGGAACAAGCAATGAGAAAGGGAAACACAAAGAAAGGAAATGCATTAAGGAAATCCTAGGCTAATTGGCAATATTGCCTTATTTACAAACACACAGAAGACTTATTTATAGTAGGGCTTCAGTCTACTCCCCATTGAAATGGCCTGGTAACCATGTTCCATCCAGCGCTTGTAACTGGAAAGTGCTTGAATCAAGTATATAAGATACAATGTATGGGCCCATCCAATGGAATTTGAATTTCCTAGGATGGCACAGAAACTTGGAATCATATAATAGAACCATCTGCCCAACCTCAAACTTTTTGTTCTTGATGTGTCTATCATGTCATTCCTTCTGCTTGGATTTTTCTATTTTTGACTCCAACGAGAAATAACCCACCTCTCATCTAACTGCATTAACTTATCAATCATCTCCTCAAGTGATTGTTCGTCAGCTAATCCTCCTATGTGCATTATACACACTGATGATAACATGAATTCAATAGGTAACACCACTTTCACACCAAACCCCAATTGAAGAGGTGTGGCCTTGTTCAGTCTCTTGTAGGTTGTCCTAAATGCCCATAGTACGGATGAGACTTTATCATCCCAATCTTATCTTCCCACAACACAAATCTTGGTTAACGTATGGTTCAAAATTTTGTTAAATGCCTTAGTAGTCCCATTAGCTTGTGGGTGATAAGGGGTAGTCTTGTGGTGGGCTACCATGAATTATGTGAATAAAATCCTAACTATCTCATTCAAGAAATGAGTACCCCTATCACTTGTTAAACTCGTCAAACATCCATATCTATTGATTATATTTTCCTATAGGAACCTAGGCATTGTTGTCGTTGTACAATCCTTGTAGGTGCCGCTTCCACGCCCACCTTGTAAGATAATATGTGTATGTAATGATATAGCGCGAACTTGTCCTTTTCGCATGACCGGGAAATAGGGCTTATAAAGTCAATTTCCCATTTCTCAAACAGATTCTACACTTTGCAATTGGTCTTAATGGCATTTCATCTCTTTTCCTAGTTTACCAAGGTCTTTGGCGAGGTCACAAGCCTTACAATACTTCTGATCCCTATAAACCATTTCCCACCAAAACCTCGCTAGAAGGATCTTATGCGTGATTTCATTCCCTGCATAGTGTCCTCTTGCAATTCCACCATGTACTTCCTCCATGATTACAACACGTTCATGTTCTAACACACATTGACGTAAAACCTCATTGCGGCCTAGCTTGTATAAGTCTCCACTAATTAAAATATAGGGTGCGACGCGTATGACTAAGTGCTTTCTTTCCAAAGTCTTCATTCCCTCTGGGCCACACCTATTTTGAGAAACACATCAATATATTCCAAGTCAGAGGGGGCGCACCACAATCGAAACAATTGTGTATTTGGCATTATATCCTCAATACTCTGCGCATCCTCCTCTGGATCAATCTTTGATAAATGGTCAGGTCCCAAATTATTCTTACTTGGTTTCACAACAACCGTAAACTCAAATTCTTGAAACAACGCGACCCACCGACATATGTGCCCTTGTAAAATGAGATTTTTTACCAAGTACTTCAGTAACATGTGGTCCATGTAGAATATAAAGAGTGTTTCCAACATATACTGCGTGAATTTGTGCAGTGCGTAGATCATTGACAATGCTTCATGCTCAGTAGTAGTATAGTTCTGTTCTGTCGAGGTTAGCTTTCTACTAGCAAAACACAAGGGGTGGTCAATAACTCCCTCTCCAGGTTGTGCTAAGATTGCCCCAATCGCCGTCCTTAAAGCATCAACATGTACATGGAACGGCTTATCCAAAGAAGGGAAGCATAGTATGGGCATAATGATAAGCTTATTCTTTAGTTCATCAAACACCATTTGTTACGCCTCTCCCCAGTGAAATGCACTTTAGTGTTTTAGCAACTCTTCTAATGGTGCGATGATCTTGGCACACCCCCTTATAAACTTAGGAAATACCCCGTAAGCCCAAGGAATTTGCGTACCACGCTTTGGATGGTAGGTTCCCCTAATCCAACACTAATGACAACTTTTGTAGGATCCACCAACAAGCCTTCCTTACATATGATATGCCCCAAAAGGGTTCTGAATGGAGTAGAGAAAAAACATTTCTTAAAGTTGAGGGATATCCTCAATTGCCAAAATCTTTCAAACATTAGCCTCACACTTTGATCCATCACTAATCCATATATCGTGCAATCATCAAGGTAGACTTGAAGAAACTTATGGATGAAGTCTTGAAATGTCTATACCAAAATGCACAAAAACACAACATGCTCATTCTTCAGTCCAAAAGGTATGACTGTGTAGGAAAAGATTCCCCATTCAGTGTGAAAGTTGTCTTTTCTTGGTCCTCCTTTGCAATTCTAACCTAATGATATCTTAAGAATTTGTTTGTGAAAGAATAGATCTTGAACTCGGTACTCCTTCCAGGATCTCCTTAATGAAGGGGGTTGGAAAAGGGTCAATAACACATATCGCATTCAAATCCCTATGTCAACACAAATCCTTATCCTCCCATCCTTCTTAATGTTGATGACCATCAAACTTATCCATTTTGATTTCTCAATGACCTCAATGATGCTTGACGCGATCATCTTCTTAATCTCCTACTTGACTTTGACGTGAAGATTCAGATTCATTTGAAAAGGTCTCTTCCGAATTGGGCATGTACCTTCCCTTAACTTGATTTTCATTTCTCCTAAAGAGTGGTGAACTCCTTTAAGCTAATTGTACCATACGAAACAAATCCTGAAATTCTACAACAAATTGATGATTTTGAAACATCCTTTCTACTTCAAATCCCCAATAGTGGCCTTATTAGGTTCTACCTTTGAACCAATGTTAACCTTCTTGGTTTTCAGGGGTTCATAGTAGGTGTGCGCTTTCTCATTAGCACTATCCATAACTTCGTGTGTACCTACAATATGGTTAATGTCCAAATTTTACACTTCTTCACCATTGATCACATAGACCAATTTCCTTTCTCTTTTTCTATGCATGCGTGCTCAAATTGTAACTCCGATGATTCTTCCAGATCAAAGTGCACTTCTAAGCCAGGTTCTCCTAATAATTTTAGTATTCTATCCTCCACCATGGCACTATCTCCCATAGTTAGGTGCTTAACAACCTGCAACGCCTCATCCACCGATGGCTTAGTACTCCGATATTCGAAAGCTTAAAGGAGGTCAGACCATCAACTCTTGCCAGTTTCCTATTTGACGACGCATCTCTAAGTGAATGTACCATGCACGTGCATAGCCTTATAAGGTGGAGTACAACTTATGCATCCATAAAGAGGGTGAAAAGGCTTTTGTGCCTTCTATCCAGGCCCTCTCACATGCTTGGATGTGAAACAAGGCGAGCTTCTTCCCATGATAATCTTGTACGATAGTGGGTGCATTGCTCCGGACAAACCTAATAGAGAACATGATTCTCACTTCCCACCACTCTAGAAGGTTATCGCGATGAGTCGCCCACCAACGTGTTCCGGTATCGAGCAAGGTATAGCTAAACATCCTTCTCCTTTCAATCTCACATCTCCACTAGGTCTCCATTTCTCATAGGAAAACATCAGGGTTGACTCCTATAGAATAACTTGGCAACTTCTTTCCTCCTAGGTGCTTGACTAAGCACAACTTTACTAATCTTGTCACAAATCCTATTAACGCCTTCGACTAACTCACATGTCCTCTTGCGCTCAATTGTCACATGCCACACTAGTTGTATCACTTATAGATTGAACTTCTTCCCACTGAATAATGCCCTCCTTTGTCGGTTGCACAACTTCAGGGTCCCGGATAGTGCACACGTAAATTCTATGTAGCTCTTCTTCTCCTAAAGGCTCAATATATGGAGTTGACTTACCATCCGTCAAAGGAATGATAAAATGTTCCTCTTTGTTCTCAAAACTTCTACACCGCTTATTGAAATGTAAGTCAACATTGTTCTTATAGCACCAGGGGCACCCAAGCAATACTAGGAAGTTATCCTCCTTTGCAAGTGCTAAGACGTTGAAGTCTCCAATGAATTTTGCCCATTAGATAGTGATAACAACACCCTTTAAAACACCAATGGGCATTGCCTTTGTCTTATTAGTCGTATATAACACATTTGAATATGGTTATAATGGGGGCTTTTCATTTGATTCCAGGCGTCCAGGGTGAGAACATTGACTTCCGCAGCCCGTGTCAATCAAAATATTGCTTAGGAGCCATCCATCAACAACTGCATTCAAGGTAATCTCCTTATTGTAGTCGAGGTTGTGGGGAGGAAGGTTAGCATGCAAAACCTACCTCTCGTGCTCTGCTCTAACACTTGGTATCTTATCCCTCAACCATTCTCCTAATAGAGGAATGATATTCTCTTGGCGCAACATCTTACATACCTCTTTGACATCATCTATATCTAACTGAGGGACCTCAACGCTTTTCTTCTGCCCCAACTTCCTGGATTGCTCCTTTAGACATTGAATTTCCCCTTGAAGACTCCTGATTACATCCATGGTCTCTTGATAGACTTCCTTCTGATGGGTAGGGTCTGGATACTTCCCATATATCACCTCTTCTATTGTAATCAGTGGTCTCTACTTCGGTGTCTCCTTGGTGTGTATAACCTCGGCTCGCGTTGTCATCGATCAGTTCTAATTCTGACTCACGTGCCACCCTTGGCATCCATTGTGAGTCTTCTTTCTTAATGCTTACCATCCCAACGCTCTTGCCTTTTCATTGTTGCTTTGGCTCATGTGTTCAAATAGCTCCGGGCACTCCTTATACTTGTGTTTCTTTCCACACCAAGAGCATTGTAACGGATTAGAGCATTCACGCTTATAATGCTTTGTAGACCCCCAATTGTAACAAGTTCCATGCAGTAACTCACTTCTTCCACCTCCACAGTTGCCTCGACCTCGAAATCCTCCACAGAAGCTTCTTATGTGGGATCCTCCATCCGCGCACCCTTCATAGTGACGACCATCGCCCTTAGAATTGTTTGCGATGTTGTTTTGGCACACACTATTATCACTATAACCAAGTAAAGATGCAACATGTATCAAATCAATAAAAAATAAATCAACATCTGAGTGGCCATCAAATTTTGGGGCAGCCATGGGAAAATTCCCTAGCGACCAGCTATGGTTTAGAATGAGGCCAATGATGATATGAGTAGATAGTGAGAGAAATCTACCCAAATGAAAAGAATTATTAAAAATGAAAGAAAAAAAAATCCTAAGCGGAATCACCAAATTTGTTGTCGACAAAAATGTATCGACAACGAATCAACCCTTCAACCTACTACTGAGGTCAAGGTGGAATCGTACCAGTTTAATCGTAACGGCTTAAGCAAAAACTCAAGTGTGCAAAAGGGTAGTTTAATGTTAGGCCATTAAATATCATACCAAAAATATAAGAAACCTAACGAGATTCTGGAAAAATCCTTATCATTCACAATCATTCCAAGAAATAGAAAGAATAAACAAAATGTACAAAAACATAAAAGAACTATACATATTTACAAATGGTCATTCTGACCAAACACAATGACAAAAATGTCAATGAAATAGGAATTCATTAATGAGAACAATATCCATAAAAGAAATTATATTCTACTGGATGAAAATGTACACAATTACAATCATGATCATGTAATGTCTTCATCAACTCCACCAGATTCCAAAAGCAACCAATATCCTAGGGCATACAAATAACTGCAGCCAGTTCAAGTTAGAAAATGAAAATATTCTAGATAATCGGAAAGATTATTACATAAAAACTGGATATACATGTTCATTCTCCTCAAGAGCTTTTAGTCACCTAAAGTCTGTGAACAAAATCCATCTCAGAAGAAAATAACGAAATAAATTCGAATGGAAAATTGACTATAGTTCACCAGTACCTGTGATTGTCCTCCTTTTTCTTCATTTCTTCTAAGTCTTTTAAAGAAGTCTTGGGTGGTTAGGTTTCATAACCAACTCATTTGAGAAAAATAAATAAAATAATAAAATAAAGTCATTAACTTTATTTTAATTATTGACCACTCAAAGACCCTCTTTTATAATAAAATAAGATCCCTTTTTGAAAATAAAAGACTTAGGAATAAAGTAATTTCTTCTTAGCAACATTAAATAATTAAGGTAAAACATGATGGAAAGATGGGTTGGGGCCCACATTCATAACTTAATATAAAGAAACAATAATTACCACAACACATAAATCCATAATGTGCATTCCCGAGTAAATCCATCATTGATCCAAAGAAATAAAAATAATGCATAATCATGTTTTATGCATCTAACCATCACAACATCATTATCATAATCTTGGACAAAAAATACCCATCATATCCTTGTTGTAACTTTATTTTGACAAATGATATGAAATATAAAACCTTAGTGATCATTCTTCAATCTTTACTTTGCTGAAAATTTTGATTTTTGACAGGTTTTATGTGATCTTAAAATTGACACTCATATGGCCGTCATTCTGCACTTTCTTTGGTTTGCGGTGATGGTCATTTGCACGTCAAATTTAACATAGTGAAAAATTTCTGTGTTTTTTAAAAACCATAATTTAGAGTTAAAAATAACACTTCACACCCTGCTCACAGCATTTGGAATCACTAAAAATGGTGTCCGATTGTTCCATAAATTGCAGATTTTATCACGATATCGAAAGTCCTGATTATAAGACCAATTTGGAGAAGCCATATCTTACAAGAACATCAAATTTTTTTGAAGGGAAAATGCAAGAATCACTTAATATATGTCATGATAAATTAATGAATCTTAAATCAAGTTAGAATTGGCCCCGCCATCAAAGGTGACTAGGCTCAAATATGATGGAAAAAACTTGTAATTTTGACGCTTAAAATTTGTATGTGGTAAATTTTTTGGGATAACATAAATTACACCAAGAAAATCCTTAATATAATCCTAACATAGTACCTCAAGATTAAGATAAGAAGAGAAATCAATACATAAACACAATAAAATGCAAAACCTCTCCTTGTTGCATGTATTTTCTCAATGGATGTAGATGTTCAAACGATTTGTGCAATATTTGGGCAACTTGCTTGTAATGAGGCGGGGTGAGGTAAGAAAATTTCCCAAAATGGAAGGATTTCAAAATTTGGCAAGGCTCTTACATAAGATGATTTCTCAATTTAGTAAGGTTTCCAAACATGGAAAGCTTGCACGAAAGTAAGGTGTACAATGTACCTTTGGAAGGTCCTTTATATATATTTTAGTTGGGAGAGGTTAGTTGATTTTAGTAGATGTGAGATATTGGAAATATAGGATTAGTGGTTGGTTAAGAGTGATTAATGAGTCATGTGATGTGTGTTGGTTTAAGGATGATTTAATCAATTAATTTTCATGTGATAGTGTGATTTGATTCGCTAGGAATGATTCATGAGGGATGGATTTGGGGTGTTTACATATACAAATGACCTTATAGGTCAACTCACCTCTTATCATCTTGGAGCTCCCCCTTATCACCTAGAGAACTTTCACACGTCTTAAAGATCATTATGCTAAAGGCATAAACATATCTTAAACCTTCAAGGAGTAACCCTAGAGCAATCCATTGAGCTAAATTTAAAACACAAGATGTCAAAGTTGCACATGTGTCGATTTTCAAGGTTCAATGGAAGGATCACATGTATATTGTACATGTTTTCATAGCTTCATTCATGTAAGTGGGAGAACTATGTGTACTTTTAGCCCTCTCAGTAGATTATTGATATGTAGGTAATGCTCAACCTTCATTAGGGTGTGTCAAGATCACCCACCTATAAATTTAACCTCTTTTAAAGAAGATTTATTGTCAAGAACACATTGTTAGGGTATGGACAAAAGAGAGATCAACGTGCTTCATTGCATTGGGTTATGGCACCCAAACCTTCAAATTTAGTTTGTAATTATAGGTGAAGGGCTCAGTGAGTTACTGAACCTATAGCATCCTCTCATACATTATTGACATACCTATATAGTGTCATCATATAGAGGTTTCTAACTTTAACTACAATGTCCAAGAAACTCCCGTGTGATTTAATCTAAATATAATTAAATCTAATTTCAAAGTAAATTTACTGTAACTAATGATATACAAATAATAATATACAATAATGGACAAACAACAAACATTCAAGGATATAAAACCTTGAGAAAATGAAAGAGGATGACGACTTAGCTTATTTTCGTGTACAATCAGAAGAATATATGGACTGGATGACTCTTGAAACGGGCTGAAAACAATGTTGTTAAGGATCACCGAGGGTTTGTAACTCAAGATTGTGTAGTATGAAGTGCCCATAAGAGGACATGAGTGTTTGGGTGTTAATGACTAGAATGAGTGTTAGTGATTGTTTAGATATTAAGGATATGATCTTTTTGGGTTAGAGGAGCTTCATTGTTGATCTCTCTTTATCGCTTGATTTAGTCAGTAATATCGTTGGTCATACTCGTAACCTGCAAAATAGATATCTACCTACACATACCCACAAACCACATCAAATCTAATAAAGAAAATGCAGAATGTGGAGTCAGACTGACCTCGGCGGTCACCCGAAGAGTGAACTTAGTATCGAGTGCTGCACTACATTTTAGACTCCATGTAGTTTTTGTGTTTGCGTGTGTAATGATGCCCTAGGATGCCCTTGTGCAAGTGTCATGATGATAACGAGATAAATCTAGAATGTACCAAGTATGTAGAATGTGTGTGATGGAATAAAATGAACTATCCTCATATGATGTGTATGTAGAATAATTCAACCCTTGTCCTTTGTATGGATGCTTTGTAATGCTCTTGTGCCTTTGAATGCAAGCTTAGGTGATGATAGATAATGCTTATGTGCTTGGCCCTTATTTGAGAACAATAACTAAGTATATATATGATTCCCTTGTTTGAATTTCATAATTGACAACTGAAAGGATACCCAAAGTTTTAAAAGGTGACCAAAAAGTAAAAGATACCCAAAAGAGTAAGAAGAAGATAAAGAAGGACAGAACACCTAGGAGGGACAGGAGCACTTAAGCGCTTCTTTCCTAACTGGGCACTAGTGTCTAAGGTCATAAAAGATAAATCATTAAATAACGATAGAGTTGTAAGATTGTAAAGCCAAAGTGTAAAAGATAAAGCAACCAAAGGCCCAAAGGAGTTGTCAACCACTAGTTTTCTTGCTTAGGAATCATGTATACATTAGTATGCTTTAGGACCTAGAAATGTACCCAAGTGCATATATTTTGTGTTTACATTTTCCCCACTTTATGCTATTGAGTGAATACTCGATAACATAAAGTAGATAGAAGATGTGTACCTTGTGATCATGTAGAGAAGAGTGTAGTCGATAGCGTGTTGAGTGGACAAGTGAAGCGTGAAGTGATCGTAATGTGAAGCGTGGAAACTAGGAAGGGGAGGTAGACCCTAGGGTGAAGTGTATGTGTAGTAGTGTGTTGTTGGAGCTTGTGCTCGCTAATGTGAGCTGCTTCTTGTTTCGTATAAGGACGGATGTGTAAAAGAAGAGAAAAAGAGTAGTCAAAGTTTTGTATATGAAAAATCAAAGTAACATGTGTATAAGTAAGTAAAAGTGTGTAAAAGTAAAAGGAAAGTGTGCACCTGATGTATAAGAGAGTAAAAGATAGAAAGTTGTCATGTTTTATTTTGGAGATGTTACTGGATTTGTTGTCGAAAGGTGAGGTTTAGGGGTGATCTTACCCCAAGAGTGAGTTTTTATGGCGATCTCATGCCAAGGATGAGTTTTTTTGGGTGATCTCACACCAAAAGTGAGTTTTTGGGTGATCCCATGTCAAGAGAAAAGTGTTGGGAGAGAGAGGTATTTTTTCTCTACATCCATGACACTTCTTAAATAAGTGTCACCGCATATGGAACATCTCCCGATTTGTAACCGATCAGAATCGGGATGTAATTGAATTGTAGATGATTGATGAATTCTTTAACTTGAGAAAAGTATTCGATACTATAGAACTATATTGTAAACTACTGGAAACGTGTTGAACTGAGAAACTGTCTATTTTTCCCCAGACACAAGTACCTAGGTGGGACACAAGTGCCCACCATTCTCTATGTCTATACTAGCGCTAGTGTCTACTCCGTGTTTGTGGCCCAAGTGTGATTATGGACCATTTTGTGACTGAGTGCATGTGCCAATTTTTTGTTGTGTTGTTTTGATATGTAGTTTTGAGCAACCGGAAGGGTGATTTTTTCACCCAATAGATGCCCCCTCATTTGGGGTGCATGCGAAAAATGTAGGGATGCAACCCAAAGGAGAGGACATGAAGCTGATATGCATATCATGTAGTGGATACCTAGGGGGTATGGGATGTGCATGGTAGAAACCAAGGCACATGCAAAAAAGATAGGCTAGAAACAAGTGTTAGTGTAAAAGGAATAACATGTAATAGAAAACAATGTAAAAACAACTATGAAGACAAGATGGACCACAAAAAGTGGGTTTCATACATGGGATGTCTCATAATGTCACAAAGACAATCAGGGTCAAAGCGGCCATAAAAAACAATGGGAAAACAAGACATAGGACATAGCCCAAACAAAAAAAAATAAAACAAGAGCAAAAAAAGTGATAGATAACCATGGTTGTATAGAGTCATGCAAGGAAAATGCTACACATGAAGCACTGTTAGTATGTTAGAAAGATAAGTAGTATGTCAAAGTATGTATAAGATCAATGAAAAAAAAGTAATTGATAGTGAAAAAAGTAGTAAATATTGAAATGATAAGACCTATGATGTGTAGTATGAGATTAGCAAATGTAGATGCCCCAGAGCCTCGACGAGACTAGTAAAGAGTAATGTCAAGCATCATGCATCATGTAATAAATTATAAAGGTCTTGCATTCACCTCAAGAGACCACGTGAACGTGCATGTGTGTATATGAAAAGATAATGACATACTAAGTATCCAACTATCTTGGAAAACAAAGTGCAACATGTATGTAGTATAAGATAACAAGAGTAAATACAACCAAGATGTGCAAATGTTGTGTGAATATGATGGTGTGATGCGATATGCAAAATATGCAAATGAGAAGGAGCCATATCCCCCGGATGTGTGTGAGATGAGGTTCATTTAGGAATGCTCCCTCAATAAGTCAAGTATGAACCATAGAACAAGAGTGCGTCATCGGGTAATGAAGGTAAAGTATGTTTACCAAAGATGTGGTGATGCTTAGAAAGATAGACATGAAGCACGAGTGTGAGTAGCCAAGATGTGACAAGTGGGGTTCATGGAGGAATTACACCCTCAACAATCAAACATGAACCATAGAACAAGAGTGTGTCATCGGGTAGTGAGTGGAAAGTATGTGTGTTGAGAGTAGATGCTAAAAAAGTTGGCATGAAGCACAAAGCAAAGAGTGAGTGTAGCAAGTGAGCTAAGAGTATCCAATTAAGACATTAAATGATGATGGAGGGGGGGAGGTAGGAGCGCGATGCCCCCAAGTGTGTAAGTAATGGAAAACTATCCGATGATGGAAAAGAGCTGAGGGCCCCTTAGCTGGTATCCAAGAAAGAGAAGGCATGTGACGATGGTCTAGGACTGGTGGTGTAGGAGAATATCTATGTGTATGTGAGGGAGACCAATGTGGTGAAGGAGGTGGATAACACCTATAGGAAAGGGTTGCCCATGAAGGGGACTTAGGCCAATGAGGTGGACTAATGGACCAATGGTGAGGATGACGGGGTCGTGATGTAGGTCATGTGTATGAATGAGAGAGCAGGGGTGCGAGATATATTTAGATTGAGAGGTGGATGATGCCTAATGTCATGACTAGTGCAAAAATAGAGGCAAGAATGGGCCGAGGTAATGGTGTGCATGGTGGAATACCTTTGATGGTGACAACTTGCTTGTTATGAATGAATTTAAGACATAAGTGGACATGAAAGGGATAGCTTGGGTAGCTCGAGACAAGGAAGACCTAAGACCATGTCACAACCCTTTATTTTAGATGTAACAAGGAATGGTGTAAGTATGGTAAGGGACCCAACAATGATGGGAAGGATGACATGACCATAAGAATTAGGGATTGGAAATGTGATTTGAGAGGTTGACATTTGATAGCTAATAGGAGTGTCATGGAGCATGCATTGGAAATGGCCGAGGATAGACCAAAGTATTGTTGATTGTATAAGTACCAATAGAAGCATTAATATGTAGTGAATCAGAGGAAAATGTAACATGGTAATCATGATCCGAGAAGGTGATAACTAGTGGTGGCATGTTAGCAAATGATGAGGAAATAAAGTGGCTCCGATGAAGGAGGAGGCACAACATGATATGTATGATTAACAGAGGAATCAATAGCTAGCTTGTCATGCTTTTGGTAATGGGTCATTGAAGATTTTAAGATTTTGATTATCATTGACCGGTTTGGAAGTAGATGGCTCTGGGATCTCGATTGTGTTATTATCGATAAGATCTTGAATGATATGTCTAAGCTTAAAACAACGATCAATAGAGTGGACATTGCATCGGTGGTAATCACAATGTGTATTTTCATCATAATTACAACCACGCAATGAGAAGGATCTAGATTGAGCGGTGGAGGGAGAGTAATTAGATTAATTTCAATGAGTTGTGGTAATAGGAATTGAGGTGTGCATGATAGCTTAGTAAAGGTGCACCTTGTGGGTTACAATTGAAGCTTGGTAGGTGGAGAAACAATGTTGACATGTAGCTTGAGAGTCGGTAGGCTCAAGAGATGGTTTGATGTGGATTTAGCTTGAAACTTGTTATAAGAGTAGGAAAAAGTCTTATAATACTTCAATTTTCCCATAGAGATTAACTTGCTTTCATGCAATTTGAGTGCATGGCATGATTGATCAAAGGAAGGAGAAGTCTCAAAAATGACACTCTCTTAGAGTGGAGGTAAAAGACTTGAACAAATAGATTTTTAATTTTGAATCAACGAGGACATTGGTCATTTTAGAAAGGTTGTTCTTATAGCACAAGACATAGTCCAAGATGTTCATTGGATCCTTGTTTGATTTTAGCTAATTGTGCATAGGATATCTTAGTGTCGATATTTATAGAAAAATGAGCAAGGAATGCATAGACTAAAGCAGAAATATGTTACCAAATGGACAGGTAGATCATAGAACCAACATACATAACATAGTCTTTTAAGCTTTGAGGAAATAATTTAGCCAACAATGTAAGGTCATCAACATAGTCAAGACATGTAACATGGAAGGATCGAAGGTGCTCTTGAGGGTCACCATGGCCATTGAACATAGGAAATTTAGGTGCGATGAAGTTAAGAGGAAGTGGATAAGAGTAGATGGCGGTGTAAAAGGGATATGAAGGAGGAGTGAGGAATCTAGAGATGGAGAAGAGGATATAGAGGCTCGTTGTAATTGGCAAAATTTAGGATTGTAAGTCATTGTATAATGAGTCTAGATTAGGAGTGCCTGAAGAGGAGGCATGTCGTGTACGATAAGTAATAGGGAGGTAAAATGATTTGTAGGAGTGGGCATAGAAATAAGAACACTAGATGTAGGTGGAAGAGTGGTGGTGGAATGAAGAGGAAGTGTCACAATAGGAAGAGAAGTATCATTGGAGACCGGAGGGTTGAGCTCAACTAACCGTGTGGCTTCATCATGAGAAACGACTAATAAAAGATCTAGGTCTTGAGGATGTGCAACAATATGAGCCTAGAGATCATGAAGGTCTTTGTTGGTAAAGGGTTCATAAGTCTCAACCATTGAAGCAAGGTAGGGTTCGAGCATATAGGGTTCACCAAATGATTTAATCTAAATGTAATTAAATCTAATTTCATATAAATGATAATGATATATAATGGAAAAGCAACAAACATTCAAGGATATAAAACCATAAAAAACTAAGAGGATGATGATTTAACCGATTTCCCCGCAATCTTTGTGTAGAGATTATTTGAACTAGATGACTACCGGAATGACTAACTAAATAATGTCGATGGCTATGTAACTCAAGATTATGTAGGACAAAAGCACTCATAAGAGGACATAAGCGCTTGTGTGCTAATGATTGATTGGGCTCTAGTGACTATGTAGATATTCGTGATCGATCTTTTATGAGATGGAGGAGCTTCACCGTTGATCTCTCTTTGTCGCTTTAATTTCGTTGTAATGTCGTTGGTCGTACCTGTAACCTACAAAATAGATATCTTCCTACACATGTCCACAAACCACATCAAATCTAATAAAGAAGATGTAGAATGTGGAGTCGAAATGACCCCGACGGTCACCCAAAGAGTGAACTTAGTACCGAGCATTGCACTACATTTCAGACTCCATGTAGTTCTCGTGTGTTTGTGTATGTAATGATGCCCTAGAATGCCCTTGTGCAAGTTGCACACGATGATAGTGAGCTAGATCTAGAATGTACCAAGTATGTAGAATGTGTGTGATGGAATATAATGAACTCCCCTCCTATGTTGTGTATGTAAAATAATGCAACCCTTGTCCCTTGTATGGATGTGCTAGATGTATGCTTTATAATGCTCTTGTTTCTTTAAATGCAAACTTAGGTGATGATAGATAATGCTTATGTGCTTGGCCCCTTATTTGAGAGCAATAACTAAGTATATATATGATTCCCTTGTTTGAATTTCGTAATTGACAATGAAAGGCCGACCTAAAGTTTTAAAAGGTGACCAAGAAGTAAAAGAGACCAAAAAGAGTAAGAAGAAGATAAAGAAAGGCGGAGCGCTGGGCACTTCTATTATAGCTCGACGCTAGTGTCCAAGGTCATAAAAGATAAATCAGTTAAATACCGATAGAGTTGTAAGATGTGTAAAGACAGTAAAGTGTAAAATACAGTAACCAAAAGGCCCAAAGGAGTTGTCAACCACTAGTTTTCTTGCTTAGGAATCATGTATACATCAGTATGTTTTAGGACCTAGAAATGTACCCAAGTGCATAGATTTTGAGTCTACATCGTGCCTCCGATTTCCATGTGAGAGCCCAATGACACCTTTTTAAGTTGATTCCAAACATCTTCACTCTCTATACACCACTCTTTCAAGCATAAACAAATATAATCTTTCCATTGTGTATTTTATAATATCACCTCTCTATTTTCTCTCTAAATTTTTTCAATTAAACCCTAATTATTCGCTTTTATCACCACACCTTACTATCCTTATGTTATAATTTGAATTAGAATCAAACTTTGATTTTTTAGAGCATTATATACAATATAATCAAAACTTTTTTATAAAATCGAAAATAACATTCCAATAGTTGCAATAAATTTTCAAGATAATGTAATGTGTTCCTACTATGAATTTTAGTGCTTCAATGAATGCTCTAACAATTGTTTGACTTCTCTAGATGCTTAAAAATACTCAATAATTGCCTTGTCTAACTTTGACTTGAAGACTTCATGAATGTTTCAAGATAATTAAATAATGGATGCTTAGATGTTGGATGCATAACGAACTAGGATGGTTGTGCATTTATAGACAATTGAAATCTAAATGAGGACTTTATCGGGCACATAAGCTAGCTTCTAACGGTAAAAAAGTGAAAAAATGGGATAAGGGATGGATGTATGAAAAGAGGGAAGGGCCTAATGAAATTATGCTAAGACTGTGCACTAAACTTGGAGTCCCAAAAATGATAGGGCATATAGACTCTTTACTAGATGGTTGTTGGGGCCTCGATCTCCTACTTGGTCGATAAATGAAATGAACAACTAACTCGATCGATCGATATTTTTCTCTCTAATTGATGCTCCTCTCTATAATCCAACGCCCCATCCCATATAGAGTTCTAGATCTAAATAGGGTCACACTATTGCCCCATATAAATATATAAGAGATCGATTAGGTCGTCGCGATGAAGAAATATAGATATATATATTTGGGCCAACAGGAGGGAGGCGAGACAACTATCTATAGCGAACTGGAGTGAAGATTCTAAGGAGAAACAAAATGGTGAAATGAAGTCATAGCTAGAGGGTGTAATGAGGATGCAAAAACCACCAATCAAACTAAAATTTAAACCAATAATTGACAAATACATAAATACTCTACAAACATACAATTTAACAATATATATTTGTGTGATGTTTGGAGAAGAAATGAAACGTGAAAACGGAGGATCCTATAAGTAGAACATGTCCGATTACATAACTTCTTCAAAAGACAAAATCTTGTTCTGGTCACACCTTGGGGAGATGGCAGTCAATAGACGATAATTTCTCGCTTAGAATCATGGCTTCAGCTGCATTTTGTAGTAACATTTCCATCGGTTCTAGCCCAAATTCTAAAACCCAATCTATGATATGTTCATTGTCCTCCAATCCCGCTGTTTGCAGGACTTCCAATCTTCATGCGCGCCATGAATTTACACAATTGAACTACTCCATATGCGCTTCAATGAAAAGAGAATTCTCTAATTGCAGCACCCATTTAACTATAGATCTTAAAACCATACAAAAGAGCCCTAAAAGGTACTACTACTCGTTGCGCATAATTTATACAGAAGCAACATCTTCTATATTTAGTGTTAATTAAAAGAAGGATAGGGTGGCTTAAAGTTTTTACAAACATTAGATTCCGATAGGCCTTACCTCTTTGATCTGCATATTTATTTGCAATGGCAGGGGTGTTCCTGTAACTGCATTAGCAGCGGATTCCAGTGATGGTTTTGCTCAGGAGGTTCCTGCTAAGGCTATGAGAAGGATTTTAGAGACTCCCGGGTGCACCAGGGCCCTGCATGTTTTGACGCTCTTAGTGCAAAGCTGGTGGAACAAGCAGGATTTCGGTTCTGTTTCATGAGTGGTAAGTTTTCTGGCCCACAAATGCCGTATGAATTTAGAAACAATATGAAAATAAACAAATACATACACAGAAACAAGCATTGGAAAGTCATTTTATTTACAGAAACCCATCATATCTTACAGCTCTCCAAGGGGTTGTGGTTTAGTTGTAATGTGGGACATTCCTTGGAGCATGATCCAGGTTCAAATTCTCCCATAGCTCCAGTAGCATGTGGCGAGGTTGTGATTTATCGCGTTGGGGTACATTTAAGTGAAGACCATGTTTGCAAAGCTTAAGAATGTGGTCTATGCTTATCTGCAACCGCAGTAAAGGTGGTCCGTAACCTCAACCATGATTTACCGAGCAAGAAAAAATTCACATTTTACAACCTCAAAATGATTAAACTAGATACAGTCAATCACTGGCATTGGGTTATACAGTATGTCTTCCCAACCAAAACCTGTAGGCGCCCACCCGAGGTAGAGAGACCAAAGATATCTAGAAAGCAGGGGACACTTCTTAATGCCTCCGTGCACATCTGCTGTTTAAAAAAGTAAATGAACAACCCTAAGATCATAACGCACCGCCCAAGCCATTTCTCACTTATAAAAAAGAAATTAGCAAGAATTTGGAGAGCATGGAAACCTTGTCAATGTGATTTTGAAGAAAAGGAAGAGCAAGTATATATATATATATATATATAATATATATATATATATATATATATATAATATATATATATATATATATATATATATATAATAAGAAAAAATGTCACACTTGACCGGACTGCTGAAGCAACAATCTCATTTTCATTTGTGATTAAATGTTGGTAACTGTTCATATTACTTTCTTATAAGTTATGCGTGTATCAGACATAACTAGTGCCCATGTACTTCCAGACCTAAATACTGAAAATTGTATCCATGTCTCCATCCTATACCTGCACCAATGTCTCGTAGCAATTGTGGTGTGCAGGCTGAGTCTTTGGTAATTGATTAAATTCCTGCCCATCTGTGGGCAATGTGATGGCTGGATATTAAATTTTAAATTTTTGTGGGATTCGACCCATGCGCATTTGTGTCATCTCAAGATGAACCCCATGAGGAGTCATTATACAATTGTCATTTTCCCTCATGTATGTTGCTAATAATCACCACAAGTCTTGAATCGTAAGCAAGATAACTAGTGGTGATCTGTTGGCATATAGTAGATACAATTTAGAGAATGTTTGTAATTAGTTTGGTGATTGGTCCATTACTTGGACCCAAAAGTTGAATTTACTAATCGACATGGTTTACCATGGCAATCTGCCTGAGAAGCTAAAAATAAATATTTTTGGGACTATATTGGTTTAATAATACTGAAGCAGCTTGCGATTTCACCTCAAATATTTACCTCCAATACTTGTGTATCTCATTTAATTAATGGAACCGGATTTCCCAGAGAACAATATTTGAAGATAACTTGACACCTAATACAATTATCCTTGTCTGGCAAAATGCCATCCGCTAAGATTTTGAAAGATCCCCAAATGGATCTCGGTTGTTCTCCAACAATTTAAATCAATTAAAAATACCCAAAAGCTGATTTTTGACTATTATGGCAATCACACTAATACAGATCTGATTTTATGTGAAGAAGTGCGACTAGGGTTTGAATGGAAACTAGTTTAAAACTGACCCCCAAACAGATCTGAAGCTTGTGCAATAATAAATATGAATGAAACCAGATTTTATGGGCATAAATCGACTTAAAAGATACTCAGAATGCTGCAGATTTAAAGAGGCTGAAATAGTAATATAAATCCATCCATAATAATGAAAGTACCTTCTCTTGAGCTGTAAAAATGCATACAACAGATAGCAGCAAGGCTCAGACCTTGGAACGTCTTCAAAACATCACATAACAGCCCAGAATGAGTCGCTTCATTAGAGAAAATCAGTACAGCACTGCTGCAACACTGGTCTTCAACTTTTATTGCAAAAACACCTCAACTACTGCTGGAAAATACTGAAATTCTGTGTAAGCTCTGTGGAAAATCCAGTATAGAAATTCCTCCTAATCTCCAAGAGGGTTTTCGTCCTCTAGAGGCAATATACTAAGGGTTTTCGTCCTTAGAATATTTTAATACAAAAGCACCAGGCTTAAGATCAAATTCAGAATTGATAAAAATGATTTATGGTCTCCTACCCAAGCCGCCCCCTCTCCTTTTATAGGAAAAATATTACAAAATAACCTTTTCATCTTCCAATAAGAAAAGAGGGCCAAAATACCCTAAAAACATGCCCAAACCAGGTCGCACTTTTCTAGGGATGACTTCTAATGTTTATTTTGGCTTCTCATGCCAAGTCGCACTTTCCTTGGGAGGTGTAATAACTTTTATCCTTTCTAAACTCTATTTCCCTCTTTTGTCCAAGGCGCATTCTTACCTAGGGATGACACAAAAATGGCATGGGTCTTTTTTCTACTTTTCCTAGAAAGGATACAACATAATATTAGACCCAATGCATTTTTTCTTGATATTACAACTTAATTTATAAGTGCATACTTAATTTAAGCCAAATAAATTAATATAAGTGCTTTAATAATTTTATTTATTTTTTATAGGCACTTTATACTAATTTATTATGACTTAAGTCACCCTTATATTTTTCCTTTGGCCGTCGGGTCAACAAAATGGGCCAAAGGTCTTCGATTTGGAAAAGGGGACATTACATTTGGGGCACAAAGTTCTCGCTTATGTAATAAAAAGGATGCCCCCAAAGCTCCTTTTCAATATTAGTGAAATTGATAATGAATTGAGCCAACGCCCACAGTAGGACAAACCCTATTGTTGGGCACACAAAGGTGATGGAATTTGGGTTTCACCGGGCATATATGGAAGCATGCTTGGTGTAGGACCCCTTTGCTTCCATCCTTGTGTGAGTGGAATCCCAGGTTGGTGGGATCTTATGCAGCCGGATGCAACTACCATTGTGGTAGTGCACCGAGGTAGATTTGCACGTAAGTCCGGAGAGATCTCCTTAATCACAAGGATAAAAACTCGGAGGAATTAAGAAGCCATAAGCATTATCCAAGAGCGTCACCTGCTCAAAATCAAAATCAATTCACGGTTTCCCACAACTCTTACCTTGAGAAGTTAATCACACAAAGAATTCTAGTACAGACCAGATTTCTTGATGTGGACAGGGAGGGCAAACTATTGATTGAGCTTGAAGTAGTGATTGATCTCTCTTCTCATTGTCTAAGGAACATGGTTATCATAAAGCACCTCATCAAATCAAGAAGACGCCTATGGATGACATCACATGGGAAAATGAACGATTGATGCAAAAACACCTTAAACTATACAACTTCAAGGGAAAATCTTTTTTGGAGGGGAGAGTATGTTATGCCTTTGACGCTTCTATATATCTTCATTGTGTGAAGTTGAGGATATGGAGTAGCCAACATGCAGCACATATAATTTCAAGGTAGTTCGAGTCAATCAGAGAATGCTAGTGTGGTCAATTAGGGTTGAGTCATGTTAGTGCTAGTAGATTGTGCTCACCCTACCCTAACCTTATTTAAGTAAGTCTCTTTATAGGGCTTTCATAACATATCATTATTATTGAGTGTTGTTTCTTTCGTATCGCATATGGTAGGCCTCCCATTGAAGTGTTCCAACGCTTTTATATATTTGGAAGATGCCCCCTTAAAGTGGCATAAATGCTTCATTAATATTTGTCATTTTCGTCATCTATCTCTCTTTTACCATTATTCTGAAAGCGTTTCTTATGGTTGCTAATATTTTTGAAGTTTTACGAAATCTCATTACATGGATAGATTAATTAAGGGGGCTTGATTTTTTAGTTGGCTCTAATGTTTCGCACCTTTTACCAAGATTACTTAATAATGAAATATTCCATAAGTATGGATTAAAGAAAGATATCAGTGAAGTGAGAGATCCTAAGTTTACTGAAACCTTTTGAAGGATATTCTAAACAATTAGAGCACAATAAAATTTAGTAACGGATATCATCCATAGGCAAATGGACAAAATAGAGAGGGCTGATCAAATTATGGAAGATACGTTGAGGTCTGTTGTCACCACTTCAGAAGTTGTGCATTTCCCTTTCTATTTTTAATTTTTTTGGGTTTGGTGACTGCTAAATACCTTTGTGAAGGTCCCATAAGGAAAATCTAGTTCTAAATAGTTAGTCATTTTTTGAAATTTTGAGTTTTGATGCTTTTTTCGGCCTTTTACGGGTATTTCGGTTTTTTTGTCCCTCATGTCCCAAGTTCATCCGGACCGTCTGTTCCCCAATTTTCCGCTTTTGCCGATTGGTCCTCCTTTCCCTTCGCCATTGCGGGTATTTCGGCCACAAATGCGTGTCCCAAATGTGGCCCCGATGTCCCGAGTGCTATCTCGTGTCGAATTCTTCCGACTTGTTCGATTTTAATGTATTGCGGCTCATGAAGCTAGGAAACGCAGGGGGGGTCACGTTTCCCCTTAGAAACGTTTTAGAAACATTTCAGGGACAAGAAACGGGGGGGGAACGCTAAAAACGCTTTACGCTTCGGAAACGTTTTGGCGTTTCCAACGGTTTTTACTTTTAAAAAACGTCATTACTTTTTAAAAATAAAAAAACTTGCATTAAATGAACCCTAACCCTAATACAACTACCTAGACTTGCTAAACACACTTCCTAAAAGCTATATAATGACCTCTTGGGTCCATTCTAAATCACACTCTCATTTTTCTCTTGCTAAATACAGTTTTCATTAAACTAGCATTTAGCATTGTGAAGAGCAAAGAGACATCAAGGAGCAGCTTGAAGGAAGAGTTTAGGACGTGTTGCTAAGAGCTAAAGGCTTCAAGGAGGAATTTCAAATCAGATTTGGAAGGTGGGATTGACTTCAAGGAGGAAAAACCAGGTATTTTTCAAGTTTTTTTTGCTAAAGAAAATGTTAATGTGATCAATGATCATGAATGATGTGTGCATTATGCACACATCATTCGTGATCATTGATCATGATGTCAATATGTAGGTTTAATTTAGTAATTTTAAAACTCTATGCTTAAAAAAATAAAAAATGTAACATTTTCTTTGCGTTTTTAAAATAAAAAGCATATATTCTTTTTTAAATTATAAATATCATCCAAACTCTGTGTATGCTCTCACCTCGCACCTATATGGTGACCTTGGTGATCAAAAGCAGAATAGGATGTGTAGGGTTTTTAAATTTAATTCTTTTTTGTTTTTTTTTTTAAAAAGTTTATTTTGTTTTTTTAAATTAAAAATCCGAACTCTGTGTATGCTCTCACCTCGCACCTATACGGTGACCTTGGTGATCAAAAGCAGAATAGGATGTGTAGGGTTTTTAAATTTAATTCTTTTTTGCTTTTTTAAAAAAGTTTATTTTGTTTTTTTAAATTAAAAAATCCGAACTCTGTGTATGCTCTCACCTCGCGCCTGAACGGTGAACTTGATCAAAATCAAAATAGGATATGTAGGTGTTTCACTGCTTTTCTTTACGTTTTAGTTTGTAGAAAAGCAGATAAGGGTAAGGGCCAAGGAGGAATACCTATTAAATGCTGGTCGGTTGATGGTTGTTGCGCTTTCGACTTCTTGATTCACAATCGAATGTGAGAGCTTCCTTTTGGCTAGGAGGAACTACCCGTAATAGAAAACAAGGCCACAAGATGATAGTTAAATGATAAATGACAATGGATCGCCTAAGATATGCTAGTTCCAGAAGTGTGATACTTCCTGAGCATTTACTCAATCCACTTTTTTAAAACAAGTTAATGTGAGAAATAAACAAATTCTTCCGTAGTTGATATGATTTAGGTATCTCATTCAAGTACAATAAGCAAATCTAATCACAACAAAGCTAGGTTATAGTTGGATCCGAGAGGTGAGGTACCCGTCAAGGTTCTCGGGGTTGGTCGTGGTCCGATTCGGGTAATTTAGGTCAATTGGTGGGGTGATTGTTGGGTCTGCTTCTTGGTCAAGGTGTAAAACACGAGAGACCGATGTCGCTTAGGTTCGACCGATACCGGTTTAGGTAGAACCGACGATGGTTGTGGATAACCGGCGCGGTACTCAAAGCAGATTAAATGGCAAATGGCTGGTTGATCCGGGGTCAAATAAAGTTTGGGAGCGTGAATGGGGAAGTCTCAGTAGAGATCTTAGGTATGCTCGTAAGTACACAGCAGCAGGAGAACAGTGATTAGGTGATATGGGTGAAGGTATATTCGAGTTTATCGGCAAGTGTGTGATGAAACAATAAGCATGCAAAGAACGGATTAATAACATGAGTAATAAAGATTACTAATCAAATAAACCATACCGGTTAGGGCCATACTTACAGTGTTAAGGATCCGATGGCCGAGTGGTGGAGGTGGTTGATCGGAGAATACTTGTATGGTCCTCAGCGGTGATTTCCTGGAGTACTCCCGTGAATGCAATGGCTCTATGATTGATCCCGTGATGGCTCTAGATGTCCTGGATGCGTAAAAGGATGCTTGTTTCACAGCGTGCAGCACTCCGATCTCCTTCCTTGCTCTCAGAATGTGCCAACCTCCAAATAAGGTTACCAAAGGGAATAAAAGGTAACCGACGACGGTTCCGGCCGACCGCGCGCTCAGTTTAGTTAGTGGTGACCGGCGTTTAGGCGGGATTCCCTAGGTTTACTAAAAATAGGAGATCATGGCAATGATTTCCGCCGGATCTCTCTATTCATCCGGGACAAGAGCGAGAGTTATCTTTTTCATGCGGGAATGTGGTTAGAGGGGATGTAGCCTTTGATTTTTAGGGTTTAGTTAGGTTTTAGTTAGTTATGGCAACATACTAAGAATAGACTTAGGGTGAGGTGGCTAGGTGAGGTGGTGGGGTGGGAATTATCTTAATTAGGATAATTAAATAATAAATATTGTGAGGAAATGGATTAATTTAATTAAATTAATTAAATTAATATTAGTGTGGGGTGCAAAGGGCCATGGTTAGGTGAGTGTGTTCAAGTTGATTATTTAACGAGGGGTCAAGGAGAGTGTGACCCAATTTTGGTGTCTACATTTTGCCCCTTTTTGTTGCGTAGCTTGTATTGGTAAGCGACGCTGACAAAAATAAGATGTGGTTGCCCCATGTGTGGGTGAAGGTGATCCCCACAAACTAGGAACCGATGTGGCGTAAGACAAAATTGGTGAGTGGTTTGATAAAAGGTGAATGTGAGGAAGAGGAAGGTGGACAACGGGGGTAAGGGGGTAAGGGTCCAATCAGTGTAACTGGGTAATGGGTCGTGGTCTAAGGTAGTAATAGTCAAACGCACGCACACGTATAAACTACAAAGACACGGTACCAGTTGAAGAGCATGCAAACTCTACATTGTGTAAGGTCGATAGGTTTATCTAAACAAGGTTGAGGTGATTCCGGATCTAAGGTATAGGATATGGTGCGGAAGCACTTCGCAGTCAAAAAGTGCAGGAATGTTTAGGTATGTTCTGCACACCAAAGGTCAAGGGTTAGGATAAATGGTCACGGCAAGAGGCAAGGTAAGGTCATTAGGTCAAACAACACGGGTAACAGTGTCGTAAGGTATAACGAGCACATGAGTTCACAGGTTACTAACAATGTTCCGAGTCCAAGTAGTTAGGTCACGACACGGGTAGGGCCGATGTATGGGTAAAATAACAAGTCCCAAAACGCAATTAAGGACAAGTATAGGTAAGGTAGGCATGGAGGAGTCAAGTTGGTTTAGGCATGATGGAGTCGGGTCACAGGCGGGTGGATTGAGTCGTGTCATAGGCATGGATCGAGTCAAAGACTTAGGTATGGTTGAGTTTAGGTTGGGTGAGTTTGAGGTGGGTTAGGCATGGTTGAGTTTTGAATTCATTAATTTGTGGAATTAATGATGATGTGGATCATGTTAAGATGTTTTGTAGAAAAATGTATGATAATCGTAAAGAAATGGTGGTAGACATAATGAATGTATGAGTGATGATGGTAAAGATGTGAAGCAATTGTTGTTTGTTTGGTTTAATTTCCAATTATTGATATAAAAAGGAAACTAACTAGGGTAGAATGTGACTAGGAAAGGGGGAGAAGGAATTGGTTAGGGTAGAGAGTGGCTAAGCTATCCTCCAAGGGCCCCATGCCCTCGGAATGTTGCCTACATAGTCCCAGCGAAAAGGGACCTCGGGTCGATGTAGTTCTTCCATAAGCTAGGGAAGATTAGGGTGGAATAGCAGAATGGTCTGATAGGTTCTAGGCATGGGTGATGTAGGTCATAGGCATGATTGAGTTTAGGTTGTAGGTATGGTTGATTGGGTTTTGAATACATGTGCCGAGGATCTGGTCCTGTATAGGATAATCAATAGGTAATGAGGAAGGCGAATGGTAAGAGGTGGAAAAAAGCTGCTTAATTGATAAGAACCCTGATGAGTCTACCATACCCTAGATGGGCTTATGAACGTAAGACCCTACAGGCCTTGCGTAATGGATTGTTTTAAGGGTGAAGAAAAGTCACATGATGACGAAATGTCGCGCTTGCGGCAAGTCCCTTGAGTAACGAGGAATTTAGGCGAAAAATACAAGTTGGTGAGAATGAGAGGTTTAGCGTAACTTAGTGTACGACGATGTGTATTTCGGAACAAGAAACCCAGAATCCAAAATAGGCAAGTCCATGACGAAAATTTCATCTTTTTCTTTATTTGTTTGTTTTTAATAGACTAATCGATGCGGGAAGTCTATATGGGATGAATATATTATTTCCTTGAGGTCTTCGTGAAGCTGATCGATGCAGGAAGCTTTTGAATATTTATTATATTTTGTAATGACCATATATAGCTGTCTTTCGAGGGAGTAGTCTATTGATAGTGGTAGAATATGGAGAAGAGATGTCCCTTTTGAGGGAGTCATCTTTTGTTGGAAGTTTGGCTCAAGGAGTCAGTATCCCCCGTTTTTTTTTTAGATGTTTAAGTCATGGACAAGATTATAGAGGACGATTAGGTTCCGGTTTTAGAAGACAAGATCGTAGTACACAAAGATTAACTATGAAAAAGGTGGTTTCGAGTGATGAACGACCATGGGATTCCATCTTGAAGAAGATGAAAAGTATCCATGAGAATCCTGCTATGAGCAGAGCCGTGGTACTCATATTGAAGACAAGGCTAAAAGGTGACGGGTAACCACATGATTCTTGTTTAGTTGTGGATCCTCGAAACGGGTAATTATGGAAGGTGAATAACGCTCAAGGGACGAGCGATCAATTGATAGAAAGTGATATAGGACTTGATATCAACAATAAAATGGTCGAAGATGGAAGGCATTAAGGGGATCAGATTTAGGTTTACCTTCGAGTGAAGACAAACGATAAGCACCTGATCCATATGCATGGGTGACGATATAGGTCCAAGCCATTAGGAGCAAATTTGCCCGTTTACTTTTCTCCTCTTTGGTTACATGTTGATTTTCCTTCAAGACGAGGTCACCGACTTAAAAGGTTCATTCGTGAACACGTTTGTCATAGGCACATTTGATACGTTTTTGGTAGATTTGGAGATGGTCAAGAGCGTTGAGACGACGTTCATCTAATAATTCAAGTTGCGCCAAACGATCTTGGCGAAAGTCATCGTCGTTGAGCATGTCTTGTAGTGAGATGTGAAGAGATGGAATTTGGACTTTGAGAGGTAAGACAACCTCGGTATCGTAGACCAGAGAAAAAGGGGTGGCAGCCGAATCGAAGTGTGAATACTAGTGCGATAAGCCCACAAGGCGAAAGGAATGTGTGTATGCCAATCTTTCCCAGTATCGTTGACTACCTTCATAAGAATTTTGTTCAAGGTTTTATTGGTTGATTCGACTTGACCATTGGTTTGCAGGTAATAAGGTGATGAGAAACTGAGTTGGATGCCAAAAGCATCGCATAGTTTGCGTAGGGTTTTGTTTTTGAATTGTTTTCCGTTATCAGTGATAATGTGGTGAGGGACACCAAAGCGACAGATGATGTGATGGTTGATGAATTCACATATCTTCTCGGCTTTTGTAGAAATGAGGGGAATGGCCTCTACCCATTTAGTGTAATATTCGGTAGCGGTTATGATCCATTGGTGGTGTTGTGAAGAATGGGGGTTGATCTCACCGACAAGATCCAAACCCCATTGAGAGAAAGGCCAAAGGTCTCGCGCGACCTGTAAGGCGTGACTAGGTGTGTGATGAAGGTTAGCATGTTGTTGGCATTTTACGCAACGCTTGACATAATGACAACAATCATGGTTTAAGGTTGGCCAATAATAGCCTAGGAGAAGAATGCGCTTTGCGACGGCTAAACCACTAAAGTGACCTCCACAAATTCCATTGTGGACTTCCTTAATGGTGTAGGGAATTTCAGAACTTGTAAGGCATCGTAAGAGAATGTCATTGAAGCCGTGTTTGTAAAGAAGACCACCCATGATGACATAACGGGAGACACTTTTAAGAAAGGCACGTTGTCCATTACGAGCGAGATTGGTGGGTAAAATGGAGAGGGAAAGATAGTCTGAATATTGCTTATACCAAAGGTCACTTGGGTTAGGAGCAGCGGTTCTGATAGAGTAAACTTCATGAGGCAAATAAGAGGGTGATTGTAGTCTTTGTATGGTGACAAAGATTTTAGAGTCAGCGGGCGAAGTAGTATCTGAGAAGCTAAGCAAGCCATGGTATTTGCAAATTTATTGGTAGAACGTGGGGTGGTTTGAAGTGCGTAATGGTTGAAGGTGGTCAAAAGTATGTCCACATGATGCTTATACTTTTGAAGTATCTCATTACAACACTGGTATATACCATTGACTTGGTTTATGACCAACTGAGAATCACCAAAGATGTTGATTGACTTAACATCCAAGGCATAAGCAACCTAGAGACCTAATACGAGTGCTTCGTATTCAGAATATTGTTTGTGACAATCAAAATCGAGTTTGAAAGACAAAGACATAGGTTCACCATCAAGCGGAATGAGGATAACACCACTCCACCCCCACACTAACACTGGAGCCATCAAGAAGAGTGTCATTTGATCAATGGGTTCGTCTAGGGAAAGGGTAGCAATAGACTCATCTGGAAAGTCGAAGTTAGAGGGTTGATCCCCAGAAATGGGTGCATCGGCCAATTGGTCGGCAATAGTTTGGCCTTTGATGGACTTTTGATGGATGAATTCAAGGTCGAGGTCGGCCAGAAGCATAAGCCAACGTGCGACATGTTGATTTTGATAAGGTTTGGCATACATGTAGTGTAATGGGTCGGTATTAGTAATGACGAAGGTTTTGTGGTTGAGTAGGTAATGGTGGAGTTTGGTGGCGATGAAAACTAAGGCTAGGCAAAGTTTTTCGGCGTGGGTATATCTAGTTTCGTAGTCAAGAAGGGT
>CM031234.1:823984744-824058251 GCA_018340775.1 Taxus wallichiana var. yunnanensis | reverse complement strand
GTATTGCACCATTATGCCAGCATAAATCTCTATCAGACTAGCACACTTCTTCAGGCGTAGGCACATTTTCCTAAACACTCAAAACCTTCACAAGGTGAGGGGGCGCACCCCTTCCTCGCATAGGTGCATATGTTCCCCTACTATCGCTTACATAGGACTGCATGAAGTTTTTCTAACGTAAAAACATGTCTACGCTCCAACAAAAAACAAAAAAGGAAAAAAATAGAACATTTGCACTGGGCAAAGCACTCCATTTTTGCATCAAAGATAAATGCTGTTTGTGAAAACCCTAACAAATGATTCATGTGCGCATCCCTCATTTTCACAAGATCTCATGTGCCCCCTCCAACAAGCAAAAATAAAATAAAAATGAATTTCAGTATAGGTGAACTTATTCAGCACAGTGCGCATATGCACACCTCACAAGTAATTCACTGTGATAGGCATTACTTCTTATTTTCCCTATTTTTACCCAAAAAATAAATTTTAACCAAAAATTAAATGCTTTAAAACCAGGGTAAAAAGAGGAGCTTTGTGGTACTCCGTGGGTCCATCCACCTGGGAGCCTCATGTAGTCTCTCATGCGATCCACATGGTGTCTTTGGCTTGCGTGCCTCGCCATTTCCTCCTCAGTAAGTCGATCTCCAATCGCGGATAAAATGGTAAGTGAATGTTGTAAATAAACTAGTTATGATGGCTTATATACTCATTTTTACCCCCCCTGATGTGTTTCTCACCCCTGAAGTTCCCTAGAGCCATCATGGTTATTCTACATTCTTCTACAAACTCTTCGTGATGATTATTTTAAATAAATAATTATTTTTGATTTTTGCTTCACTAGGGGCATATTTTGCTTCTCGATAGCCTTTTCTACCGCATGCTTAGGGAATATTTTTACCTTATGGTGAATTTTAATGAGGTCTCATGCATTCATTATTTCTTTTACAATATCTTATTCTAAAATTTCAAAATTTAAAAATATTATTAAATTTTTTTTCAAAATCCCAAAAAAATGGTAAATCATTAAAAATTTGAAAATCGCAAAATTCAAAATTTTACAAAAATTGTAAACAACATACACGCAAATAGTTCATGTCCTATGTAAAATGCATTATCCTCGAACATCAAAATTTGTCCTTCAAAAACATCTTTATAAGGTTCTTACTTTTTCTCGAGCCATTCACCATCACGGCTACGATCATCAAAGTGATCTACCTCCATTAAGAAAACCAACTTGAGCTAGGTTACATGTTATGTTGGTACTCCCACAAGTAACTGAGTCTGCCGTGAGACTATGTCATTTAGGCATGAAAGATTTTCCACGGGACTACTTATGTCCTTTTTATTCCCCTCTCATGTATCCTAGGGGGTACCATTTTTAACCTTTCGTACAATTAAAACACAAACATTTGGGAATTATGGCTTGATAACAAAATATCACATTGGCGCAACTATCTTTAACATTGTTTGTTTGAGTAGGTGTGATTGTATTGGTTTCTTTGTTAAAGGTTAGTTGGTTTATTTTCTCGAGGGATTGCATCGACATTACGTATGCCAGATCGAGTTAAGCATCATTTTTAAGAATGAATAAATGTTAGTAATTTAGCTTTTCATGTTATTTTACACTTTTGCTTTATTTCAATAAAGGTCAAATGATGTAGACCTAGGGGAAAATGATACAACTAAGTTGCTTATTGAAAGGTTAGATCTCAAATATTGGGCTTGTCCTATATTCTCCATTATCATTTATTACCATTACTAATTTTTCTTCCAAATCATCTAGGTAATAAACAAACCATGTTTATCCCCATCCTTTTTCTTCTAAATAACCAAGTTTTTCATGTCCATTCTATCCTATTTTCTTTATCCATTTCAATCATATTTTTTATCGTTGATTGATTTCTTCTATCACCCCATCAACACTCGAGGGGGCATCCTTCATTATACTAATGTTTCTTAAAAATTTTACATATTTATGTCATCACTATATTCAATAAAGTCACATACTTCACCTTAAACAGGGGCAAACGTAGACACCTAAATTTCACTTTTGCAATCTTATTGCCAAAACACACACAAATCACTCTCATTCTTATCAATTCCGCATAATTAGTGATTTTCCAATTACTAATTAACAAGTGCAAATATTGCTGATCAACAAATCCCTTTCACATTCAGTGATGCCACTTTACGATGAGGAATCATATGCCAAAACCTCTCTTCAAAATGGGCAATTAGCATTTATCACCTAATTAAGCCTAATTTTCCCTTGTTTTTGTCAAGATGTCTCTACTATTGTCTACAACCCATCTTCCAACCACTCAAAATCACCCCACTTTTTTCCACAACGTCTCAATAATCTTCAAAAGCTTATCGTAACCTCCTAGTTGACCCTAAGAGATCAACATTAAGGCTCCACACATCTTAATCACTATGTAACTCACTAATTGTGATTAGATAAAAAATTAATTATGATTAGAAATTCTAATCTAATTTGGGATTTTAGTCCTACATACACTAAAATACAAGTTTTCCCTAAAATGAAAAACTATAAAAAATTTCACCTCATACCTTAATACTTTACACCATGCTTCGATTCTCAGATCTCATATAATAAATATGATTTATAGCCAAAGCTCAATCCTTTCCTAAAGCCTTCAAAAAGGTTAGTAACATGGATATCTAAAGTGACTTGATAAGTCATTCGAGAGGCCATTTCACCTTGTTCGAGTAAAGAACCATCCCAATTTGATTTCCTCTTAGCCTCATTTAAAGCCCTCGTAGGTAATTAAACATATTAAGTAGGGCATGTTTAGTTAGATTTGAATTAGATTTCATGTTAGTTAAGCATCTCTTTTCTATCTTAATGTTACATTCCTATCTTAATCGACAATATTGTTACAGTTGCAATTTTCAGTAAATTTTAGGTCCTTCAATGAGTTTATGACATCCATATATTAAATATGGATCTATAATTGGTTTATACAATGGTGTTCATATTGAACTATGGATAGGTATTAGTAGATCCTCAAATCTAGTCAAGGCGCACTGCAACTTTCATTCGATATAGATAGTAAAGTTTAGTGGAGTGGATCATGCTCTTAAGAAGTTCAATGAGTCTTCATCTTAATGAATACTCCATCACGAATCAATATCGAAGCTCGCGTGATTCGATCTATGGGTCAGGGATGCGTGGAAAATGACCCGGATGGTTTCGTGTATTTCTCCGATAGGGTCATATGGTGAATATAGTCAACTCTATGGACGATTCTCCGCCTAGTCCAAAATTCTCTAGCTTCATGGCTGGTTATCAGTGTCTAGTAGGGATAATCATGAATGATGAGAGGTGGAATCGAGTAGACTCAAATACTAATTTACGTAGGCCGTTGTCTATGTCTAATTCTCTTATGGATTCGTTAGGCTGTGGGATCTGTGGATCACAACCATAGACTCTGGTTGTTGCGGTCCCGTTATGGTCATACGGGAGATCAAGTTCTGATTCCTAGTATCCAGTAGTCGTAAGCTTTTTCAGCTTCTATGTTTAGAACCAACAAACTTGTGCGATCTTCTCGTAATACCTTACAAAGTTATCGCAACTTGGATTCTTAAGCCGGTATCTATATCTACTAGGTGTCTCCAAATGGCTCTGGTCATGGAACTAAAGGATCACACCCGAATGTTTGTTCTCTTTCGAGCCCTTCTACACTCATGTGGGTATTTTCTAGGGTAATCTGTAGTTTGGCTGATTTGACCAAAACAGATATGCTTGGTCGTCTTCGATGTTTAACCCTCTCAACCGTGTCCCGATCTCGTTGGAAGTCTCGTTGTTGCTTGGAAGACTTCAGATCCTAAGGTTTTGGTCAATGTCAGTTATTACCACTACGGTATTGGGCTGGGGCACAATTGGCTCGAAAATGTATTCCCTGGGCTCCCTAGGTCCCGTAATTGTCATGCAAAAGCAGTAATGAAACAAACTATAATAAAGTAAAATCTAAGTGCACTTCTAGCATATATAATTTCTTTTTGTATTTTCTGGCAATTTATAAGAAAGCAGCTATTTAAAATATTTAGAATTGACAACTAAACTAACAACGTAAAACAAACAAAATAGCCGAGTGTAGCTATTTGTCTTGTGCGATTTCGTATATCTATTCTAAACAACGAAATAACTAATCTATCTGCAAGATTCTCGATCCTACCTCAGAAGTGAGGAATGAATCATAGTTTCTCAGAAACTATCAATCCCCACAACCTCCCTGGCAATATCGAGAATGGAAATAACTGAAATAAAGTGATTAACTACTTTATTTGATAAGTTCTAACTAAAACTTTGAAAGATGGAACCCGGATTTCGCAGTAACAAAGGGCGAATCCGACGGTGTGTGTGTTCTTGTCCCCTCGCATGATCTCTTCGCTCTTTGTGGCTCACGTGAATCCGTAAAAGCGTGGAATGCTTCGTGATCAACAGAATAGATATTTGATCAATGGACAAATTCTCTGCAATGCGCGCATGATAGAATGCGGATAGGAGAGGGATAGCGCAAGAGTACAGAGCTTGGCCTATGCAATTCCTAGCGGGGTCTACTGCAAATCATGCAACAAAAGCGTCCAGAACCTGAAACTAGTCTGTATGAAGAGCAAAACCTGCAACTTTAATGGCTGCCTAGACTATTCTACTCCAAAACAATAATACTGTTTGCACAAGTTGGATCTGTGGCTTACCAACAGCAACACAAAGCTAAAACAAACCTGCAACAAACTATGCTACCAATCCTAAGCAAACTAAAAGGACCACAGCACTGAAAACATGAAAGTTGGAGTGAAAATGGTGGCCCAAATAATGTTTGCACTTGCACAAGTTGGATATGTGGCTTACCAGCTGCAACACAATACTAACCAAAGCACTCAATGAGAAAACTAAGAATCCTAAGCAAAGGAAAACTAAAACCTGTCAGAATAAGAAATTCAAAAGCAAACTTTGGAGCAAAATTCAGAGGCCATTTGCATGTGCACAAACCATGCATTTATAGGAATCCAAACATCCAAAAATCAAATCCAAACTGAACTCCTAAACATTAAACAAAAGAAAAACACTATTCCAGGGGACCAAAAACATTAATGCATGCTCAAGTCGGCAAGAAAAGCTGGTGAGTCGTGATATTTCACGCGGGTCACGTCAAAAGAGCGTTCTGGAAAACGCGCAAGACAGACCCGCCCGGTCAGTGGCGGCACAGACCGCCGCCTGCCTGTTCAGTGGCGGCGGAGACCGCCACTCTTCAGGCGGCGGTTTCACATCAAGACCAAAAAGCCAAGAAAAGAGGGAAAATAGGGAAAACAAAGCACGCGGGGCTAAGCGGGGCATGCGGGATGTTAACGCATATCCGAAAGCTTCTCTCGATCCCGAACACCTTGCAAGAGACTCAGATCATCATCAGGGCACTTATTACACTGCTCCGCAAAGACAAGACCTTACAATTTTGGGTACGCACATATCGCCCTTCTGAGAAGCGTTTTAGCCATGAAGAGGCATAAAACGGTGGGTCCGAGTATGGCAGTCCCGAAATGGGAAGTTAGAAGTTATACCTTACACGTCCGTGTGTCGAAATGACGCCATCCAAAATTCCCGCCACCTGCAAAATGAAAAGAGAACTCAAGTGCAGATAGATACAATAATTTGGAAAATAAACGCTAAAACAATAGGGGAAGAGGACGTACCATTAGTGCGAGGATAGAAACTTACCTCCGTCGACGCTCCGAACCTGCGAAAAAGTCATTTTAAAACGAAATAGAAGGATATATATATATGAAAGTGGGCCCATTTTCCTATTCATTTCACAAGGAGTCGATTTGATAGATTTTGAGCTCGGGGGCCCACTTGCAACGGTTTCTCACGCGAGTAGCCAAAACGCCCACAAATGAGATAGTGATCATGCCTCCACGTGCGAACGCCACCCCGCGAGATCACAGGTTGGTTTTTCTTCAATTTTGTGCTTTTCCCTCTTCAATTTTAAAATGCTAAATTTGTTGTAATGGGGGGGTCATTTTTGAAAATGTTAGGTTTAAAAGGTCCGTCTAGGGGGCGCCTACTGGGTAGGCTTTGTTTTTAGCTAAAACGGTCGTTTTTTGCGTTTTTTGGACTTTTTAGGGTTAAAACCCGCGCGGTTTTCGATCATGACACCGCCGCCCGGCCAGGCAGTGGCGGCAGACATGACCGCCGCCCTGATCAGGGCGGCGGTTACGAGACCGCCGCCTTTAAGGCGGCGGTTACAAAACCGCCCCCCTGCTCAGGGCGGCGGTTTTGCACAGAATGCAACAGAGCTTGTTTTGGAGACTTATACTTATATTTTCTTGCATTTCTGTATGTTTTTGCGATTCTCCCGATATCGTTTAGATACTAACTTACTCTGTTTTGTGTGTTTTTGGGTGTACGCAGGCGAAGGAGGAGTATATTAGATGGAGCCGGGAGAGAGAGTGTGACTGGCTGCCCGGGGTATTGGATGCCCTTTCAAAGCAGATGAGGAGGACACATCAGAGGGCCGGCATATATCATGGATATCGCGTGTGCCTCACGCCGCCCGCCTAGTCACATACTCGTGACTTATTCTCATACTCGGGATGCAGATCGAACACTTTCCGATCGCTGTGGGTCCGTGGTGAGTGGACCATTACATTAGAGGACGCTACCGCATTCTGGGGTCCCGATCATCGGGAGGAGACTCACACTAGAGACAAAGAGTTCACGGGCACAGATCAGCACAAAGGCGGCTTACATATATGGGAGATGCAAATATTTCCACTGGGCCGAAGAAGGGAGTGAGAGTTAGATCCATTCCTTCTTTGCCCATCCCCGTATTTCGACAGCCATCATGGGGATCCTCGCCTCGAGACCGATCGGGACAAGGGAGGTGACACTTTGTTATACTGTCAGGGCCCCCATCATCGCACGTATAGAGGGGCATGGCCGGATATACGCCTGGGGGGCAGACATCTTGGGGACCACCTATCACGACTTATACAGGGTGGTCCGTTTACAGGGACAGTCTTTGAGTCACCCTACTCTAGTTATGAGTTGGGTGTATGAGCGCTTCATTCCCTATGGCAGAGGCGTGGAGGTGGCAGATCCTGGGGCTGTGAGGGCAGCCAGGTGGTCAGATATGTCGGTGCTTAGAGCACCTCATCAGCCAGTAGCTTCCCTTACTATAGCAGACATGGAGGCCACACCGTACCAGCTTATGGCCGGCGTATGGGGAGAGGAGGCCATGACATTGGTCTCCTGCTCCATCACAGGGCAGCTTATTGACCGTGTGGGACGGGTAGAGGTACATCCTTTCAGCAGAGTTCCTCAGCAGTTCGGCCTCCCATATGTGGGCATGCTTCCTCCAAAGAGCACCGCCATGATCAGCCCGGGAGGCTGAGGGGGCCTAGAGGCCGTGGTCGACAAGGTTACCCCTGGCATTCCTATTGCAGCCAGGGGGATAGTTCGGGCCAGAGGGAGAGCTGGTGCGCCTCGGGCACCTTTACTTCGGATTACCGCGGGTCCTGCTCATAGTAGTGATGACCCTATAGATATTGACTCCGATTCTGAGGAGTCCACAGAGGGAGGGTCGGAGGAGCAGACGGATGAGAGTGATCCTGAGTGGCATGACACTCAGGATATCATGCAGGCGGAGAGGGCGGAGCAGAGCGCAGAGAGAGAGACTCTGGTTTCCGAGGAGCCACTCTCCCGGGGCCATGGTGGAGATGATGAGTCCGCATGGGCGGCGCATGTTGCCCCAACTACACAGAGCAGCTCCTCCCTGCCAGCAGCCGCATCTCGCAGCGGGTCCTGGCCCTAGTGACCCATCTTGGAGGCTCGGTGATCCGAGTAAGTTATCTTCTCCTCCTTTGCAGTGTTAATTTGATTTAGGACTTGTTTTAACTGCTATCTCTCCTTATATTGGTATCCTGTATATTTTAGCCTCTTGCCTAGTTTTTAATTCGCCTTTTCCTCTTTGTTTTGCAGACCGCTGACGAGTGGCGGATCTAATCCGTAGGGTATGTACCGATTCTCTGATGATCCCTATGGATAAGACCCGCGCGAGCTATCCGTAGATGCCGGGAGCCCTCAAGCAGCCTGGCAGCATACCGACGCCTTCGCTCCCGCTTGGCATGTGGCCAAGATGGTGTCGACTCTCCGCACGAGTCGGGCAAAGCTATAGGACAGCCGAGCGCCTTATGAGGAGCCGTTCTCATGGCGAGACCACGACCGCTCCCTCGGACCCCGAGCCCTCCGTCCATTCGTGAGCGCCAACAGAGCCGAGTCCTAGCGCGAGGGGCGCGCACCTTCAGCCGGGATCGCGTAGGGGCCGAGAGGCCACTGCCCCTATGCATCTTTTGTATTATAGATTCTTTTGTGTATTACGGGCTCTTTGAGCGCTTTTGACCATGCCTAGTGCATGATGGCATCAGATACAAATATTGATTATTTATATATATGCGCCCGATTTTGGATCAAAACTTTGTCACTGGTCTTCCCTTCCTTCGCTTTCCAAATTTTTTTGTGTATACTACGATGTATGTTTCATATGCTTTCTAGAATGTATGCAATGGAAAACAGATGATGCAAATGTTTGCTTTCTTTTTGTGTTTCATGATGCTGATACATGATTTTGTAGATATATCGTGATCTTAAATCTTAGTTTCTGTGAGCAATTTGGATACCTCATGATTTGTTTTGGCAAAGTGATGAAAATAATCAGTATGATGAATAGATTAACTTGCCCCACTCCTAACTCCACGCAACTAGTAAGATGCGAGGGCTCATCACCAAGAGCCAAGAAGGGCGCAAGTTATGGAATATGGTGAAGTGATAGTGATGAAAGATAGACGAAGCTTTGGTGGAACCAAATGAAAACTACAAGCTTATTCTACCTGAATGACTTCATAGTTTTGGATGCAACTTGCTTTATGGTTTATCCGACTTAGACCCGTAGATGGCCACATAGTAGACAAAATCTGGGTTTTTAGGATTTTTAACTCTCTGGAATTTTTGAACATCCGATTCATTCGTTTTGACTCAAAGTTTGAATTGATTGCTTATGACCTTTTAACATTTACTTTGTTTAGAGGACCCCTACACTTTGCCCCATGCTACCCGTAAGAAGCATGGGTTTATCACCGTGGGCAAGGCATAGGCGAGTAAGGGCATTTCCATCCTTTCCCAACCCTACGTCACTAGTAAGAGACGCAAGCTCATCACCGAAGGTCAGGGGGGCAAGGAAATGTGTAAAAATAAAATTTTCTCTTTAATCACTTCTTGACTTGTCTATTTGAGTAAAATGTCAAGATATGCTTATTTTCCAAAGAGATGTGTATATGGGATAGATGTGACACCATGAAGCTTCTAAATGCACTATAGGCAAGACACCTATCCTAAGAAGAAATCAAAGCGAGAACGAACTTGCAGATCTTGGTATGGTTACCGTTAGACTTCGTCATGTCCGATTTATTTGATAAAAGATTCTCGAGTTGATTGATGATATCAAGACGGAGAAGTATGATTAAAGAGCTTTATGCCAAAAACATCACGAGTTTGTAATGAATTGCTTTGAGGATAGATTCCTTGATCACAATTTATGTAAGAAACAAGTGGACAAAATGATCTAAATCTATATGAAGATGCAATGTAGATAGTTATATAGGTAAATTAGTAGCTTACGCTTACGCGTAAAACGCTGAGGTGGAGAGAATTGACTGTTTCGCCAAACTCCTCACCTTCTAGCGTGCATAAGAGGTATGCACCATTTCCGTAGTCCTTTGTGACTCGGTACGGGCCCAACCATTTGGGCCGGAATTTCCTTCCTTCGCCGGTCTTCTTGTCGATCCGGCTGTCTAACCTTAGAACTAGGTCACCTTCGTATATGTCACGTTCATAGACCTTCTTGTTGTACTGCCGGCACATCCGGTCGGCATAGACTCTATGTCGTTGTTCAGCGTCTAACCTAGCTTCATCCAGACTTTCTAATTGAGAAAGACGTGCTTCTCTCGTAAGCGCCCTCATCCGTAATCCTCAGAGCGAAAATGCGAGACTGGGATTTCAACTTCGAGTGGGAGAACCGCTTCACCCAAATACCAATGAGAAAGGAGTCAAGCCCTGCTCGAGTTCTTATTGAGGTTCGATGGGCCCACAAGGCCGGATATAACTTTAAATGCCAATCCCGCTTGTTTTCTTTTCACCGCTTTTAAGGAGAATGGCTTTCAAAGTTTTGTTTGTTGCTTTTCACCTCGCCCATTGGCTTGGGGATAGTACAAGGAAGCCGTATGATGGCTGATTTTAAATTTGTTGTCAGATAGCTCACGAACTTCTTCATTCTTGAAAGAAGTTCCATTATCTCGAGATAATGATTTGCATGGATACCGTACTGCAAATGATTTGGTTCAAAATGAACTTAGCGATTATGTAACTGTATAGCTTGTAAGAGGCATGGCCTCTACCCATTTAGTGAAATATTCAAAGGGCCGTGATTATAAAATTGTGGCCGTCTGTGGACGAGGGAGAGAACTTCCCTATCAAGTCCAGGCCCCATGTAGAAAAGGGCCACGGAGTAGCGATCGGTTGCAAAGCTTGTGCCGGCATATGGATCTCATGAGAGAACTCCTGACATTTATGACACCTGCGTACAAACTCTATTGTGTCATGTTCTAGAGTGGGCTAGAAATAGCCCATTCGATGTATTTTTCGAGCAAAGGGCATGGCCACCGAAGTGGCCTCCACATATACCGCTATGGGATTCATGGAGAATCCTCTTGGACTCTTCTGTGTCAACACACCTTAAGAGCATTCCATCGAATGCTTTCCGATAGAGCACCTGCTCTATAATGACGTATTTAGCTACGATAATGCGTAACCGCCTTCTTTGTTGAGGTGTAGCTCCTTCTGGGTACCTATGGTCCATGATATAACTAATGATATCAGCGTACCAAGGGCACTCAGATATAGCAGGTCGGGTTTCGACGTAGTATACGCATTCATCTGGAAAGTCTAAGTCTACTAAGTCGCCTCCGTCTAGCGGGTTATCAGCTAACCAATCTGCGATGATTTGCCCTTTAACTGACTTTTGGTTTACAAAAGTTAATTCGAACTCTCCCATTAAGGTTATAAAACGTCCAGCTTTTTTGGACAAGGACCCTTGTGTGAGAAAAGTCCGTAAATGGTCCGTCTTTACTATGACCCTTGTCTCTTGATTTAGCATGTAGTGTCTTAGGCGTTTAGTAGCAAAGACTATGGCAAGACATTCTCGCTCTGCTTGTGTATAGCGCGTTTCGTAGTCGAGCAATGTTCGCTAATGAAATAAATCGCACGCCTCTCTTGTCATCGCCTTTCACTAGCATGCAAGCTAACGAAACATCGAGCTCGTGAGTACAAAATTAAAGGGCGATCTAGCTTTGGTGGCATTAGCGTAGGCGGTGATAGCAGAAACGCTTGATCGCATCAAAAGCTTCATCAGCAATCTTCACCCAATCAATGCTATAGTCCTTCTTGAGTAAATTGTTGATCGATGAACGGCGAAGCTTAGATCCGGATAAATCTCCTGATTGCACCTGCTTTTCCGAGAAATGATCTGATTCCAGATTCATTCGAGGGTGGGACCATTTCGAGGACAGCCCGAATTTTGGCTGGATCAACATCGATCCCTCGTGACGATATGATGTAACCTAGGAGCTTTCCTCCTGTTACACCAAATACGCATTTTTCTGGATTTAGCGTGACTCCGTATTCTATTAGACGTGAAAGAATGATGCGGAGTACTTCGGGATGGTCACAACGCTTCTTGGCCTTAGCCAACAAGTCATCTACGTAGGATTCCACGATTTTATGGATTAAATCGTGAAATATGTATGTCATGGCCCGCTGGTACGTAGCACCGGCGTTCTTGAGACCGAATGGCATAACAGCGTAGCAATAGGTTCCCCAAGGAGTTATAAACGTGGTTTTAGCTTGATCTTGCTCGGATATTTTGATTTGATTGTATCCCGAGAATCCATCCATGAGAGACAAGAGTTCAAAACCTGTCGCAGATCAACAATAACGCTATGGATGGTAATGGGAAGTCGCCTTAGGGCAAGCTTTGTTGATATCTCGAAAATCTATGCAGATGCGTATCTTTCCATTCTTCGAGAACGGGAACGATGTTGATACCCATCGGGAGTAGTCAACTCGGCTTGATGAATCCTACCCGAAGGAGTTTTATTACCTCCTCTTTACCATGAGGGCTACTTTGGGCTTCATGGGTCTTGATTTTTGTTTAATTGGCTTTGATCTGATCTAGTGACGAGGTCAGGTGTACCGCAATGTGGGGCGCGACTCCCGTCATCTCTTTGTAATTAAATGCAAATGCCTTTTGATGTTCTTTTCGAGAACCCGAGTATGTATTTCCACTTCCTCTCAAGTTAACGAAGAACCTAGCTTTAAAATTCTTGGTTCATCTTCCGCTCCGATATTGACATCGATTGCTTCTTCAATTAAAGAGGCATTACCCTCTTCGAACTCGTGGGTGCCGAGGTAGATCTATATCATCCCCGCTTTCCACCGCGTATATATTAGGTTCTTTTTGTGAGGGAAGATTCATTACGGATTTCCGGTAGGAAGATGAATGCGGATCGTAGATAAATCTAGCGTGTGATAGAGAGATGTAGTGCTGCATAGGCATTTAAGTAATCCAAAGTAGCCGCATCGCTTCCAACATGGTCTCAGACGGTAGATTCACTTCCGCTTCAAAGAGGATCTATCATTGTTTTTATCAATGGTTCGTTTCGAATGGATATTGTGAAGTGAGTGTCTTCTAGCTCATTGTTTGGAGTAAAACGTGATGCTGAGGTTGCTATTGAATCGGCGAGAAGATTTTTTTCTCGCGGGATTGCTTCAATGGATATGAAGTTGAACGCCTTGCTTAAATCTAATACAGCTGCTTTTGTAAAGTCATAAGTGTTCGGCTTTAGTTTCATATACCTCTGAAACTTGGTTTGCCACTAATTGTGAGTCTCCTAAAACTCTGATATTATCAATACCAATTCTTTTGGCTAAGGTAAGGCCAAGGAGGAGGGCTTCGTACTCAGCACTGTTGTTTGTGCATTCAAAGTTTAATTTAAAAGAAAATGGGAGGACCTTCTCTTCGGGCGAGGTAAGAATTATACCTGCCCCCGCTCCATAACGGCATTTAGCTCCATCGAAATGGAGAGTCCAATACTTAGCCGGAGTATGGATGTAGGTGTATCTCGCCGTGTTTCAGCACACTCTACTTCTACCATACAGAGATCTTCTGCTGGCAAGGAACCAACACCTAGGGAAAATCCGATACCTACTGAATCGAATGGTAAGAACATTGGTGAATCTTGTTCTATCAACTCAACGATCTTCGCAGTAGTCCCTAATGATACTATTTCTTTAGTTTTGCCTTTAGGGGTTGGAATTGTTTGGGCTATGTTGGTAGTTTCAAGATCCGTCGTAGGTATCAACTTTTCCTCCGCTTTGGGTCGAGGGTTTGTAGTTGGTTTGTTGAAGTTCGACTCTGAGTGTATACCGGTCTTTTCTTTAAATCAGCTAGGTGTACGCCAAACGGCTTGATCACCTTTGGCTACAAATACCTTCCCCGTGATGCAGAATCTTACTTCTTGAAATAGCGTGGAAGGGATTGCCTTCATTCGATGTATCCAGTGGCCGGCCGAGGATCATATTATAGTTAGTTTCCGATCTATAATATAAAACTCACCAGATTGTTTTAGGTCCTAAGGTGACCGGTAGTATTATAGTTCCTATCGATGTGGCTTTAAGGCTATCGTAGCCTCTCAAGGTATTTCGTGTAGTAGAACAATTTGTTTCTCCATATCCCAATTTTTGGAGAAAAGAGAAAGGACTATGTTAACCGCAGCTCCATCATCAACCATTGCCCGTTTTACATAGTTATTATAAACTTGTACTTGCAAGTGTAGGGCCGATCGCCTCGCGTGCGATCTCAAAGATTCGTAGGCATTTTACTTATTTCGAATATGAATTCAACATCCCTATCTGCCTGTCCCGGAGGATAAACATCAAAGTCTATATGATTTACTTGTGCTTCTGGTGGTGGAGTGATACTAATTAAATGACCCAAACCTAACGCCTCTAAAAGAGCAGCCCTGTGAGCAGGGGAATTCTTTAGTAAATCAAGGAATGAAATATGCGAGAAGGTTTTTGTTAGATCATTAATTAGATCGTAAGCACCCATAGGTTTTGCTACGGTTTGCTGGATGTTATCTGTTTCCGGCAGGTGGCTTGGACTTGGTTGAGAGAAATACTCTCGTGTTCTCGTAATTGCTTCAACGGGTAATTCGGAGTCTAACTCTACTAATCCAACTACCTTAGGTCGTGGTTGACTTCCTAGTTGTGGCGCGACTAACGGATTTAGCGAGGTCGAGGCCTCGTGATCGTTGTTTCCTGTTATTGCACCTTTGTTTGTTCCAGTTGGTTTCAACCTATCGCTATCATGATTTGGGAGTGGATCATTAAAGATCTTGAGAGGGGCATTCTGAGGGGAAACTGCCCCTGCGAAGGTACTTTGCTGCAGACGAGGATCTCGCTAAGAACATATCCATAAAAAATTGTTTTTGTTCATTTGGCAAGCGTTGCATGAATTTGTTGTAATCACGACACGTTCTAGTGTCATGACCCCGAATTTTATGGAAACCACAATAAGAATTGGGGTTGTAATTCCCGTTTTGTTGGTTTGGTGTGTATTGTGGCCTAAAATTCCGATCAAACTGTTGCCTATTAGGACTAAAGTTTTGTTGTTTCTGGTTTTGACTTTGGTTTTGATAACCAAAGGAGTTTTGGCTTGGTCCTTGTATGGGATTTCGCCGTTGTTGTTGTTGTGGATTATTAAAATCCACCGTATTGATCGCCGGGTAAAATTGTTGTTTCTTTGGTTGTTTGTTTGTGACGAGTATTAACGACATTTACCCTCTCGGGCTGGCCGCTTACCCCATCCGTTGTTACCCCACGATTTTTGTTAAGGATTTTGGGTCCTTGATTGACGCTTGTGGTGGTTGTAGTATTTTGAGTAGAGGTGATTAACCTCCCGTTTGCTCCATACGTCTTACGGCCACTATCTATCGCTGCTTGATCAATTCGCAGAGCGCTCTCAAGTACCTCGTCATAAGTCCTTAGTGGGAACTTCTGGACTTCTTCCTTCACTTCTCTGCTAAGAGAATGAAGGAATAAATCGCATAGCTCCATCTGATCCATGTTTGGAGCGCTTGCCGAGGAATAAAGGACTGTGCGCCACCTTTGGATGAAATGGGCGACAGACTCGTTATGTTCTTGCTTGATGTGCAAGAACTCCCTGATTCCCGCCCCACAGTTTGTTCATGTCGAAGGCTTTGATGAACTCGCATACGAGTTGTTTGAATGAATGTATGGAAGCTTCGGTATTCTCGTAATACCAATCGAGGGCAATGCCTTCCAAAGCATTTTGGGAATATTTTAGCAACAACCCCATCCCATGGGAGTAGTTCACGAATGGTCAGAGCGTAAGCTTTGATATGCGCATTCGGATCTCCTTCTCCTTTGTATTTGGGCAAATCGAAGAGGCCTCGAAGCATAACGCTCGTATGGCGAAATCTAAGGGCTCCTTTAAATATTCTCAATAAGTCCCTATCGCATACGCCTCAACCATCGATGGTGCCTCGCTGAGGAGGCGGTGGCGAACGGGTTGTTGATATGGCGTAATGTACGCTGCACGCAGCAGTAGGGCATAAGGCAATCCCTGTATTTGAGTAAACACGCCGGGGGATGAGTACATATCCCCTTGTGGTGATTTGGAGTACATGTTTAAGTACGAAGGTGTACTATCCAGGAATGGATTGCTCAGATCGACCAGAGGAACAAAGCAAGCGATGGTGGGTCTAGTTGGCACTTGTTGTGAATATTGAGGAGTCATACCTAACGTGCCTACTCCTGTGAGGAGATCTACTTGGCTAGGATGGTGCGGAGGATTGGAACTCCCTGTTTGTATGAATCTCGAATTTTGACTTGCTTGGGCAAGTTCTAATCCTCTAACCTTTTCTATTAGAGTCGAAATGACTTCGTTCGGTATGAAGCCACGATATCGTGCCTTGGTGGCGTTTGTTGTATAACATGGCTTTGCGGAGGTGTGTGATATCCTGCTATGAACTGATCACTATCCTGCCAAGCATCTCTGAGAGTATTTTCCATACGTGATGGCATAGGGGAATTTTCTTGAGGAGAGAACTCGGGCTGTATCTGCAGAGTTCCTACAGGTGGGTACATGCCTTGAGAGCGTTGTTCACTCCTAGGATAACGTATTGAGTACTCGTCATCTAGAACTGAGTATGGATCTGATTGTCTACTAATAGGCGGTCTGAGTAATACCTGAGGAGATGAAGCAGACTCTCCAGTTAATGTCATATTGTTCGAGCCTGAAGGCTCTGTTTGTGTTTGAGCAAGTTGCTCCAACCCCTCTGTTTGGAAGGACGAGTTATATCTAGTCCTTGGTGTTTGTGTTGACAACTGATTAGTTGAATAGTTGTCGCCCCACATTGAGAGTGAGGGTGATGACCGCCATTCTCGCTGGGCGTAGTATGCCTCAAGACCCAAGAGGGGTCTCACAGTATGCATCGAATCCCGACATATTCGGGGTATATGAATACCCGCAGAAATGGGAAGGAGCGAAGGTGATTTGAGAAGATGAAACTTCTCAAAGAGAAGGTGAAAGAATTGTTTGTTCACGTCTGTTCACCAATTTTGTACGCTTGGAAAAGTGACAAAGTAGCTTGAGAATCAACAAGTAACTCTTTCAAGGCACTCCGACCTCCCGAGGTCGTGCCGAGACAAATGTGGGGTAGAATGTGCAGCAAAACTAGTTAGGCAATCTAATGTCTTCGACACGCACTAATGGTATTTCATGAATCTAAGGCAAAGAAGGCCCTTCTAACTTGGATCGGTGTGATAGATCGATCAGCGAGGATGACTGCCAAGGCTCCAATCAATATCGAGCTCGCGTGATTCGATCTATGGGTCAGGGGATGCGTGGAAAATGACCCGGATGGTTTCGTATTTCTCCCGATAGGGTCATATGGTGAATATAGTCAACTCTATGGACGATTCTCTCGCCTAGTCCAAAATTCTCTAGCTTCGTTGGTTATCAGTGTCAGTAGGGATAATCATGAATGATGAGAGGTGGAATCGAGTAGACCGAAATACTAATTTACGAGGCCGTTGTCTATGTCTAATTCTCTTATGGATTCGTTAGGTCAGTGGATCTGTGGATCACAACCATAGACTCTGGTTGTTGCGGTCCCGTTATGGTCATACGAGATCAAGTTCTCGATTCCTAAGATCCAAGAGTCGTAAGCTTTTTCAGCTTCTATGTTTAGAACCAACAACAGTGCGATCTTCTCGTAATACCTTACAAAGTGTTATCGCAACTTGATTCTTAAGTCGGTATCTATATCTACTAGGGTGTCTCCAAATGGCTCTGGTCATGGAACTAAAGGATCACACCCGAATGTTTGTTCTCTTCGAGCCCTTCTACAACATGTGGGTATTTTCTAGGTAATCAGTAGTTTGGCTGATTTGACCAAAACAGATATGCTTGGTCGCTTCGATGTTTAACCCTCTCAACCGTGTCCCGATCTCGCTGGAAGTCTCGTTGTTGTTTGGAAGACTCAGATCCTAAGGTTTTGGTCAATGTCCGCTTATTACCACTACTACGGTATTGGGCTGGGGCACAATTGGCTCGAAAATGTATTCCCTGGGCTCCCTAGGTCCCGTAATTGTCATGCAAAAGCAGTAATGAAACAAACTATAATAAAGTAAAATCTAAGTGCACTTCTAGCATATATAATTTCTTTTTGTATTTTCTGGCAATTTATAAGAAAGCAGCTATTTAAAAATATTTAGAATTGACAACTAAACTAACAACGTAAAACAAACAAAATAGCCGAGTGTAGCTATTTGTCTGTGCGATTTCGTATATCTATTCTAAACAACGAAATAACTAATCTATCTGCAAGATTCTCGATCCTACCTCAGAAGTGAGGAATGAATCATAGTTTCTCAGAAACTATCAATCCCCACAACCTCCCTGGCAATATCGAGAATGGAAATAACTGAAATAAAGTGATTAACTACTTTATTTGATAAGTTCTAACTAAAACTTTGAAAGATGGAACCTGGATTTCGCAGAACAGTGGCGAATCCGACGGTGTGTGTGTTCTTGTCCCCTCAGTATGATCTCTTCGCTCTTTTGTGCTCACGTGAATCCGTAAAAGCGTGGAATGCTTCGCATCAACAGAATAGATATTTGATCAATGGACAGCCTTCTTCTGTAATGCGCATGTAATAGAATGCGGATAGAGAGAGGGATAGCGCAAGAGTACAGAGCTTGGCCTATGCAATTCCTAGCGGGGGTCTACATGCGAATCATGCAACAAAAGCGCCCGTAACTCCGAAACTAGTCTGTATGAAGAGCAAAACCTGCAACTTTAATGGCTGCCTAGACTATTCTACTCCAAAACAATAATACTGTTTGCACAAGTTGGATCTGTGGCTTACCAACAGCAACACAAAGCTAAAACAAACCTGCAACAAACTATGCTACCAATCCTAAGCAAACTAAAAGGACCACAGCACTGAAAACATGAAAGTTGGAGTGAAAATGGTGGCCCAAATAATGTTTGCACTTGCACAAGTTGGATATGTGGCTTACCAGCTGCAACACAATACTAACCAAAGCACTCAATGAGAAAACTAAGAATCCTAAGCAAAGGAAAACTAAAACTGCTGTAACAAGAAATTCAAAAGCAAACTTTGGAGCAAAATTCAGAGGCCATTTGCATGTGCACAAACCATGCATTTATAGGAATCCAAACATCCAAAAATCAAATCCAAACTGAACTCCTAAACATTAAACAAAAGAAAAACACTATTCCAGGGGACCAAAAACATTAATGCATGCTCAAGTCGGCAAGAAAAGCTGGTGAGTCGTGATATTTCACGCGGGTCGCGTCAAAAGAGCGTTCTGGAAAACGCGCACAGACCGCCGCCTCGCTCAGTGGCGGCAGCAGACCGCCGCCGCCTGCTGGTGGCGGCAAACACGAGACCGCCGCCCTTCAGGGCGGCGGTTTCGTCACTGAAGACCAAAAAGCCAAGAAAAGAGGGAAAAATAGGGAAAACAAAGCACGCGGGGGCTAAGCGGGGCATGCGGGATGTTAACGCATATCTGTAAAGCTTCTCTGGATCCCGAACACCTGTTTGATAGATTTTGAGCTCTAACGGTTTCTCACGCGAGTAGCGTCAAAACGTCCACAGCGAGATAGTGATCATGCCTCCACGTGCGGAACGCCACCCCGCGAGATCACAGGTTGGTTTTTCTTCAATTTTGTGCTTTTCCCTCTTCAATTTTAAAATGCTAAATTTGTTGTAATGGGGGGGTCATTTTTGAAAATGTTAGGTTTAAAAGGTCCGTCTAGGGGGGGCGCCTACTGGGTAGGCTTTGTTTTTAGCTAAAACGGTCGTTTTTTGCGTTTTTTGGACTTTTTAGGGTTAAAAACCCGCGCGGGTTTTCGGACCGCGACCGCCGCCCTGTAGGCGGTTCCATAAACCGCCCCACCTCGTGGCGGCGGTTTTGCACGTGCAATACAATGAGCTTGTTTTGGAGACTTATACTTATATTTTCTTGCATTTCTGTATGTTTTTGCGATTCTCCCGATATCGTTTAGATACTAACTTACTCTGTTTTGTGTGTTTTTGGGTGTACGCAGGCGAAGGAGGAGTATATTAGATGGAGCCGGGAGAGAGAGTGTGACTGGCTGCCCGGGGTATTGGATGCCCTTTCAGCAGATGAGGAGGACACATTGCAGAGGGCCGGCATATTGCGGATATCGCGTGTGCCTCACGTTGCTCCGTCTAGTCACATACTCTGTGACTTATTCTCATACTGGGATGCAGATCGGAACACTTTCCGATTGCCAGGGGTCCGTGGTGAGTGGACCATTACATTAGAGGACGTCTACCGCATTCTGGGGGTCCCGATCATTGGGAGGAGACTCACACTAGAGACAGCAGGCTCACGGGCACAGATTGCACAGTGGGCGACATATATGGGAGATGCAGCTATTTCCACGGGGCCGAAGAAGGGAGTGAGAGTTAGATCCATTCCTTCTTTGCCCATCCCCGTATTTCGACAGGCCATCATGGGGATCCTTGCCTCGAGACTGATCGGGGACAAGGGAGGTGACACTTTGTTATACTGTTGGGCCCCCATCATTGCACAGATAGAGGGGCATGGCCGGATATACGCCTGGGGGGCAGACATCTTGGGGACCACCTATCACGACTTATACAGGGTGGTCCGTTTACAGGGACAGTCTTTGAGTCACCCTACTCTAGTTATGAGTTGGGTGTATGAGCGCTTCATTCCCTATGGCAGAGGCGTGGAGGTGGCAGATCCTGGGGCTGTGAGGGCAGCCAGGTGGTCAGATATGTCGGTGCTTAGAGCACCTCACCAGCCAGTAGCTTCCCTCACTACAGCAGATATGGAGGCCATACCGTACCAGCTCATGGCCGGCATTTGGGGAGAGGAGGCTCTTACATTGATCTCTTGCTCCACCACAGGGCAGCTTATTGACCGTGTGGGACGGGTGGAGGTACATCCTTTTGGTAGGGTTCCTCAGCAGTTCGGCCTCCCATATGTGGGTATGCTTCCTCCAAAGAGCACCGGCTTGGCGATCGATTCGGGAGGCTGAGGGGGCCTAGAGGCCGTGGTTGGGCAAGTGGTTACCCCGCATTCCTATTGCAGCCTGGGGATAGTTCGGGCCGAGGAGAGCCGGTGCGCCTCGGCACCTTTACTGGATTACCGCGGGTCCTGGCTCATAGTAGCGATGACCCTATAAATATTGACTCCGATTCTGAGGAGTCCACAGAGGGAGGGTCGGAGGAGCAGACGGACGAGAGTGATCCTGAGTGGCATGATACTCAGGATATCATGCAGGCGGAGAGGGCGGAGCAGAGCGCAGAGAGAGAGACTCTGGTTTCCGAGGAGCCACTCTCCCGGGGCCATGGTGGAGATGATGAGTCCGTTGCGGGGCGTCATGTTGCCCCAACTACAGGAGCAGCTCCTCAGTCGGCAGCGGCATCTGCAGTCCTGGCCCTAGTGACCCATCTTGGAGGCTCGGTGATCCGAGTAAGTTATCTTCTCCTCCTTTGCAGTGTTAATTTGATTTAGGACTTGTTTTAACTGCTATCTCTCCTTATATTGGTATCCTGTATATTTTAGCCTCTTGCCTAGTTTTTAATTCGTCTTTCCTCTTTGTTTTGCAGAGACCGTTGACGAGTGGCGGGATCTAATCCGTAGGGTATGTACCGATTCTCTGATGATCCCTATGGATAAGACCCGTGCGGAGCTATCCGTAGATGCCGGGGAGCCCTCAGCAGCCGGCAGGCATACCGACGTCTTCGCTCCCGTTTGGCATGTGGCCAAGATGGTGTCGACTCTCCGCACAGAGTTGGCAGGCTATAGGACAGCCGAGCGCCTTATGAGGAGCCGTTCTCATGGCGAGACCACGACCGCTCCTCGGGACCCTGAGCCCTCCGTCCATTCAGAGCGCCAGCGTAGCCGGAGTCCTAGGCGAGGGCGCGCACCTTCAGCGGGATCGCGTAGGGGTTGAGAGGCCACTTGGCCCCTATGCATCTTTTGTATTATAGATTCTTTTGTGTATTACGGGCTCTTTGAGCGTTTTGACCATGCCTAGTGCATGATGGCATTGTATACAAATATTGATTATTTATATATATGCGCCGATTTTGGATCAAAACTTTGTCACTTGGGTCTTCCCTTTCTGTTTCCAGCTTTTTTGTGTATACTACGATGTATGTTTCATATGCTTTCTAGAATGTATGCAATGGAAAACAGATGATGCAAATGTTTGCTTTCTTTTTGTGTTTCATGATGCTGATACATGATTTTGTAGATATATTGTGATCTTAAATCTTAGTTTCTGTGAGCAATTTGGATACCTCATGATTTGTTTTGGCAAAGTGATGAAAATAATCAGTATGATGAACAGATTAACTTGCCCCACTCCTAACTCCACGCAACTAGTAAGATGCGAGGGCTCATCACCAAGAGCCAAGAAGGGCGCAAGTTATGGAATATGGTGAAGTGATAGTGATGAAAGACAGATGAAGCTTTGGTGGAACCAAATGAAAACTACAAGCTTATTCTACCTGAATGACTTCATAGTTTTGGATGCAACTTGCTTTGCGGTTTATCCAGACTTAGACCGTAGATGGCCACATAGTAGACAAAATCTGGGTTTTTAGGATTTTTAACTCTCTTGGAATTTTGAACATCCGATTCATTCGTTATTGACTCAAAGTTTGAATTGATTGTTTATGACCTTTTAACATTTACTTTGTTTAGAGGGACCCTACTTTTGCCCCATGCCACTGTAAGAAGCATGGGTTTATCACCGTGGGCAAGGCATAGGCGAGTAAGGGCATTTCCATCCTTTCCCAACCCTATGTCACTAGTAAGAGACGCAAGCTCATCACCGAAGGTCAGGTGGGGCAAGGAAATGTGTAAAAATAAAATTTTCTGTTTAATCACTTCTTGACTTGTCTATTTGAGTAAAATGTCAGTATATGCTTATTTTCCAAAGAGATGTGTATATGGGATAGATGTGACACCATGAAGCTTCTAGAACAGACCATAGGCAAGACACCTATCCTAAGAAGAAATCAAAGCGAGAACGAACTTGCAGATCTTGGTATGGTTACCGTTAGGACTTCGTCATGTCTGATTTATTTGATAAAAGATTCTGAGTTGATTGATGATATCGAAGACGGAGAAGTATGATTAAAGAGCTTTATGCCAAAAACATCACGAGTTTGTAATGAATTGCTTTGAGGATAGATTCCTTGATCACAATTTATGTAAGAAACAAGTGGACAAAATGATCTAAATCTATATGAAGATGCAATGTAGATAGTTATATAGGTAGCGTTAGCTGCTTACGCGTAGAAACGCTTGAGGTGGAGAGAATTGACTGTTTCGCCAAACTCCTCACCTTCTAGCGTGCATAAGAGGTATGCACCATTTCCGTAGTCCTTTGTGACTCGGTACGGGCCCAACCATTTGGGCCGGAATTTCCTTCCTTCGCCGGTCTTCTTGTCGATCCGGCTGTCTAACCTTAGAACTAGGTCACCTTCGTATATGTCACGTTCATAGACCTTCTTGTTGTACTGCCGGCACATCCGGTCGGCATAGACTCTATGTCGTTGTTCAGCGTCTAACCTAGCTTCATCCAGACTTTCTAATTGAGAAAGACGTGCTTCTCTGTAAGCGTCCTCATCCAGAATCCCTTGTAGCGAAATGCGGAGACTGGGGATTTCAACTTCGAGTGGGAGAACTGCTTCTGACCCAAATACCAGCGAGAAAGGAGTTGCTCCTGTCGGAGTTCTTATTGAGGTTCGATGGGCCCACAAGGCCGGATATAACTTTAAATGCCAATCCCGCTTGTTTTCTTTCACTGTTTTAAGGAGAATGGCTTTCAGTGTTTTGTTTGTTGCTTCAGCCTGCCCATTGGCTTGGGGATAGTACAAGGAAGCCGTATGATGGCTGATTTTAAATTTGTTGCATAGCTCACGAACTTCTTCATTCTTGAAAGAAGTTCCATTATCTGAGATAATGATTTGCGGGATACCGTACCTGCAAATGATTTGGTTCAAAATGAACTTAGCGATTACAGAACCAGGTACAGTTGTAAGAGGCATGGCCTCTACCCATTTAGTGAAATATTCAGTGGCTGTGATTATAAAATTGTGGCCGTCTGTGGACGAGGGAGAGAACTTCCCTATCAAGTCCAGGCCCCATGTAGAAAAGGGCCACGGAGTAGCGATCGGTTGCAAAGCTTGTGCCGGCATGTGGATCTCATGAGAGAACTCGACATTTATGACACTCCGCGTCAAACTCTATTGTGTCATGTTCTAGAGTGGGCCGAAATAGCCCATTCGATGTATTTTTCAAGCGATGGCTGGCATGGCCACCGAAGTGGCCTCCACATATACCGCTATGGGATTCATGGAGAATCCTCTTGGACTCTTTTGTGTCAACACACCTTAAGAGCATTCCATCGAATGCTTTCCGATAGAGCACCTACTCTATAATGACGTATTTAGCTACGATAATGCGTAACCGCCTTCTTTGTTGAGGTGTAGCTCCTTCTGGGTACCTATGGTCCATGATATAACTAATGATATCAGCGTACCAAGGGCACTCGATATAAGCGAGTCGGGTTTCGACGTGCAGTATACGCATTCATCCGGAAAGTCTAAGTCTACTAAGTCACCTCCGTCTAGTGGATTATCACCAACCAATCTGCGATGATTTGCCCTTTAACTGACTTTTGGTTTACAAAAGTTAATTCGAACTCTCCCATTAAGGTTATAAAACGCCCAGCTTTTTTGGACAAGGACCCTTGTGTGAGAAAAGTCCGTAAATGGTCCGTCTTTACTATGACCCTTGTCTCTTGATTTAGCATGTAGTGTCTTAGGCATTTAGTAGCAAAGACTATGGCAAGACATTCTCGCTCGCTTATAGCCGAACATTAGCCGAACATTGCTCGACTACGAAACGCGCTAGTTCCTCTCTCCCATGGGCTTGGGGAGGCTAGCATGACTTCCAACCATGGAAAGGCATGTGATGATGCCTATTGGTTGGGTGGTAAACAAGCCATGTCTCTCGGTTCAACATTCTTAGAAGAACACTCAAAGTTGGAGACTCAATGATGAAGTTTAGTTGGAGTTGTGACTTGTTGTGTCTTTTATCCTCAAATCATTTGTAATGTTACTTTCATATGGCTGATTTTGGATAGCCCTTATCTTGTAAATTTATCACATTGTGATTTGGAAGTCTTGTAATACCATATGTCTCTTTCGTTGTGTAACTCCTCTCTATTGTTTAAAAAGGAAAAAAAAAAAAGAGTTACAATATTGAAATCATGAGCTCTTTTATTTTACATGTCTTCATTGGAAAGTTTTGTTTGTTTATAAATCTGCAAAATATAGTTATGCATTATACATTAAATCTAAAATATTTAGTTGTGCTTACTTTTAAAAGTTAAATAAAATGGCACTACATGTGGTAGTAGCATGATGCATCGATGAGATGGTGCAGAGGTTGACGGATGAGATAGAGTGCGTACATAAGCAATAACCTATGGTGGTGGACAAATAATAATATTAGAACTAGATGAGGGAGATAAATCAACTAGAGTAATAACATGCCCGTGTGTGGGAGTAGAGACATAGACCACTCATGAGAGCGAGATCCAAAGGAAATGACACCCTTATATTTTAATTGTTGCAAACGATCATGAAGGGTACAACAATCATTATCATGATGGCCATTGATAGGATAATAATTGCAATAAGGTATATCACACTTGCAATGCAAGAAATGAGGTGGATGATGTTGATTAGAAGGTAAACAAATCAAAATCTTTTCAAGAAAGGCACATAGCACATCATGAGGTCTAGTGTGATGTGAAAAGTGTAATGGATCCTATGAAACAGGCATAGAAGTCTCGAGGTGTATCTCAACACATAGGAGGAGATTAAGGACACTTATGTAATGGAGAATACTGAAATTGCTTACGAGGTGGAGAACACTCAACAGACCGGTGGAGTGTAGAAGAACTAGATGATATAGCAATAAGATAACTAAGAGGAGGATCTATAACATATACAACAATGAGATCCTATTATAAATCAATGAGATTATAATATAAGAGTGTGAATTATTCACATGTTTAATATTATAAGAACTCTTTTAGGATAGTAATTAAGCCCGACAAAAGATAAATTAATTTTCTAAATCAATGGGCTAAAATACTAAATGATACATGCAAGCATTTAATCACAAAATTTAATCAATGATAGGTTTTGTTTTTCCTTGGTGTAAACTAGGTAGATGATCATATGTGACTCTAGGGTTGTTGTTGAGTATGAAATGATGAAGAAAAAATTCTTCCATCTCATAATAGGTATTAATAGATCTAAAGGGTAGATGTGTGTACCATTGAGAGCGCATCATGTAAGACTATGGTGAAAGGATTTGAGAAACAATCGATCATTAGAGTATGAAGCCATAGCTATATGGTAATGTTTGAGATGCAAATATGGATTTCTAGTACCATCAAAGCATGAAAATGTAGGCATAATGAAATCCTTAGGGAATGTTGAATTGTGAATATTTTTCAGAATAGGGTTGTCATGTAAAGAATTGTTATCGATAGAAGCATAATAGGCTTTTCTTTCAAGTGTGAGAGATTGAACCTGAGATTGTAATTGGCCAACAACATGCATGAGTGATAAGATTTCATGTGAAGGAATGACAGCAGATGTGAGTAGTGTATTGAGTGGTTAAAGCTTTCCATTATGAGTGATCATAGGGATGTCAAGAGAAGAAATGGAAGATTATGATGCTAAGGGCACACTAGATGTAGGTGTTGAAGAAGTAACAGGGGTGAAGCACATGGAGTGTCGATAGAAGTAGTAGGAATAACATCGGAAACATTAACATGAGATGAAGTGATGTAAGGTTATGAATCATGCATGATACTAGAGATAATATGAGAAGAAGATGAAAGCGAAGTAGAAAATTCACATTCAAAGCAGATGCAAAGAAGTAGAATCATTAGTATTATGTGTATCATCAATATCGATAGAGATTCAGATGCAAGGATTTCATTAAATGTATCATCAACATATAATGAAGGAGAAGGAAAGCTAGTATGTGATGCATCATGAGAAAAAATTTCAGAAATGTAAGGAGTATGAGATGCAACTAAAGAAACATCCCGACTACTATGAGAAATAATATTATTTACATGATTATGGTCATGATTTTTTTAGCTAAAGTATTATCATCAAGATTAAGCATAAAACTAATAATAGCATCATCTAATTTCTCATTAGAAATAACAAAAAGAGGTGTGTAGCTGACTAAATAACAAGGTATACAACTAGAAAATCTTGTCGGATCAAAAATGATGCTAATGGTAGAATGATCAAAGCTAGTAGGCACATTGCATTCATTAGCTAAGAGTTGTCTTTGAGTATCATCTAGAAGAATAACGTTGCGATATAGAGCGGTGATTTCAGCTATGGTTTTTCATCATAGATAGGATTAATACTCACATGAGGCATGACTAGCCAAGAAGGAGAAGAGTTATCCTTAGCCATTAGGGTTTTAGTGGATCCTAGGGCAAGTAGTTCTAAGCTACGGGTTCACCAAAATGATTTAATAAAATATGAATATTTTATTAAAATCTGAATGCAAAGATCTGCTATAAATGATATACAATGAAATATAAATGCTAAACAATTTATTTAATTTTAACTATGAAAGGAAATGAGAGGGGTAAGGTACTTATCTTAATTTCACTTTATCTTCAAGTGATTCTAGCCTAAAAATTATGATGAAACATAAACACAGACATCACAACAAACCATAGAAAAATGCAACAGAGGTGGAAATGGATAGACTAGGGCACTTGGATAGGAAAGGTGCACGTGTGGGCACCCTAGATCTATTTTTGGGCACTGGCCTATGAAAAGTTTGAAACCTAGTTCTAATATGGTCATTAGGGCTTTGCACTTATTTTCCTTTGTTCACCTGTATGTCACGCTTGGATCACCGAGGTACCTGTAAACCTGCACACAAATATCCTCCTACAAAACCCTCAAAACAACACCAAATCTTAAAAATAAAGATGTAATATGAGGGGTCAGACTTTTCTCAACTATCACAATGGTGAACTTATGACTTATCGAAAGGCACTACATCTCTAGGACCTAATGTATTTTTTGTGCTTGTGTGTGTAATAGTTCTCCTAGGCCGCCCTTGTGTTAATGGCACCAAGATAGCAGGTGGTAGATAGATAAAATGCAAATGTGTGGATGGAATAAAATGAACTCCCCTTCCTATACAAAGTGTGTATGCATTATAATGTTCCCAAATGCAATCCCTTTATGTATGTATGTATATATGTATATAGCCCTTGATAATAATTATTTTCCCTTATAATGGTATGTATCTTGTGCTTATATAGGGATGTCTTACTTGAATTTCAAACTAATGACCCGATATGTTGACTAGTACCTTGGGATATGAGTGGGAAAACCAAAAAATACCAACCTCAAATGTCAAAACTAAGATCAAACATAAAGAGGAAATCGGCACTCGTGGATGGACAGGAGCACTAGCCAGTGTCCAGAGACAAGTGACAACAAATGAGTGAAGACTAACCGACAGGGATCCCTATGACCTAGCCATAATTGTGTGTATGAGTGACAATTATGAAAGATAAATGAAATAAAAACAACCAAGATAAACATATGCACTATGGAATGAGTCATCGCTGAATAATTTTCTTATGCAAGATTCATATATAAATTAACATACTTGACGGTATAGTAAATAGTAGTAAGTTCATGATTTTTTCTACAATACCTTTAACATTGATGAGATAATTGAAGAAACATGGACATAATGTAAAAAACATCCCGGGATTTCACACAAGATCCCCGAGCTAGCTAGGTCATCAAGACAAATTGAGAAAACATTGATAGGGCATGAAAAAGGGAAAAATAAAGCACGGAGAAAACAATTCCTAAGGTTTAAAAATGAAAAATCTAGAAGGGACTCCACATGACAACAAGTAGAAAGCACGAGTACCTATACAAATGGTCATAAAAGAGAAAGAAAGTTATGAACTGAAATACCCAGGAGAACATCATATGGAAAATACAAAGAGTCATGATAATGAAGGAACCCCATAAGACAAAAATCATCCCATTTAGCATTAATAATAAAAATAAATTGGGCTAGAATTCATAGGGTAGATTGAGTCATTAGATAAATCTCAACTCATACACTATCAACCTACAAATTCTATGAAATATGTCTTAATCACGGAGGTATAACATAGATTTCCCAACAATATGAATCCAGCTTTGAACTCACAAAATCGTTATGATAGAGGAATTACTACATTACTTGAAGATATTTTCCTTAGTGCTTGAAGATATAATCCCTCTACTTGTGCATTCATTACTAAAGAAAATATAACTATAAATACAACTAGAGGAGGAAATAATATTAGAAATATTTGAGACCAAACTTCAGAATTAATAAAAATTAAATAACCAAAGATATGAGCCACATTAAATAAATACATGAACTATTTGACATTACAGAAAAAGAAAACAAAAAGAAAGAAGAGGAAAGGAAAATAAAGGAGAAAGAGGGCGAGAAAAAGAGAGGAAGACAAGAAAGATATAAAGGAAGAAAATAAAAATAAGGAAGAAGAAAAAAACTAGAAAGGAAGAGGAAGATAAAAATACGGGAGGAAGAGGAGAAGAAAATAAAAGAAGAAGGGAAGAAAAGGAGAAGGAAGGAAAAGAGGAAGAGAAAAAGGAAAGGGGGAAGAAGAGAAAAAGAGAGGAAGAACAGAAAAGAGAAAAAGGATGAAGAAGAGAAAATAAAAAGGATGAAGAAGAAAACAAAAAAAATAGGAAGAGGAAAACAAAAAGGAGCAAGAAGAGGGAAGAAGAAGAGCGTAAAATAGAAGAAGAATAAAACAAACAAAAATAAGATGAAGAACAACAAATAAGATAAGGAAAGAAAAAGACAAGAAGAAGAAGAAGCTAAAAACAAAAAATAAGCAAAAGAGGAGGAGAGGAAAAATAAACAACAAGAATTAGCACTAGCCATGGTAGCACAAATGCCCCCTCCTCCTTTGGCATAGAGCTCACCATCTAGTTCATCCCAACTCTAAAAATTACCACCATATTACGGTCTCGCTTATCTTGATCTCGCCACGAGATCCATTAGAATTGATTAAAAATTACTAGTACATTGGAAAGAGGCTCAAAGCTTCAAAATACAACATGGGGTAGTAGAATAAACAAAGGAAGGGTACACAGTGCACCTTAACAAGTTAACCCCCATACAAAAATAAAAATTTAGTAGCATCCTTGAATAAATCTCAAAGAATGACTAGATGCAATAGTGCATGGATCTTGAAGACACAATGTAGTGGATGATCACACAAATCAAATCCTTCATACCTTTATATGTAGCGACTCTATGTTACTAATTAATAAAATCATAACAAACACAACAAGATTTATCGTCACACTCTCTATTTGATGAACAAAGAGATCAAATAATCCGTGGAGAAGTAATAAATAACTACAAATCTAGTGAAATGATAAAAACACCACAATAAATAAGAAAAATCATACCATATTTGAGAAATCTCTTTGATCATTTGAAATTGAAATATCGATGTGACCGCATACTACGCATTTTACATGGGTTGGCCAGAACCACACAGTGGAAAGAACCAAGTTGATATGATAGAACGAGAAATCAACACGTAATCCTCCTTTTATGATGTTGCAAAAGGATTTAGATTGCACAAGGAGGAAGAAACTAGTGGACTTAGCGATGAAATGCTATGTAAAATAGCTAGAGAGAGCAGAAAAAATAATTGAAATGGAATAAAATAGTGCTAACATGGATAGGGCACTTATACAGCTACAAATATAGTTATCTACCACTAAATAGAACTATTTTGGTATTAAAAACAATAAATCCCCTACAAAGATCATATCAATCATTTAGAAAAATACAAAGTTAGAACTTTGGTTTTCATCGAGAGAAGAACACATCTCAAAGTGGAAGAACTTTGAAATTCAAACCACAAAAAATATGCTAAGTACCTCTATGTGTTTGTACATTAATCCAAAAGAGTTTGTATATAAATATGTCTATATTCTTTGAAATCAATCATGTCCTTCTAGTTGGGCGAGTTGAGAAAAAAGAAATTTCCTTATGTCAAACGTCTAATTCATGGTAATTTTATGCTTTGGCATTCTCATTCTTTTCAAAATTTGTATAGTAGCTCCAAAATTTTTGACAAGTAAGCATCATTTTTATCACAAAAAAATAACACCCTCGATTTTTTTCATGAATGAACAATCGGTGTTTTTATGAAACATTGGATTGTCTCAAGGTGTGGGAACTTGTAGATGAGACAAACCTCTAGAAGTCTGGTCCCTCTACCTATCCCTAATGCTAATACTACTCCTACTACTATAAATGTAACTATCTAATCCTACTCTTATAATCCAAGGACTGGGTTAGAAGGAGATACATATAAGGGAAATCCTAAACTAATATATAGGTGATAAAACCAAGAAATGGGGAAGACACTCAATGAAGGGAAATGGGAGAAAATGAGAAAGGAAATGGTAGACATAAGTTCCATAACCAAAAACAACATGTAGCCTTCCATTTTCACATAATGCACAACAAATTTTAAACTTGCAAAGGAGAAAAGGCATGAATAACACGCCACAACAACAATAAATAGGAAATAATATAAATAAAACAAGTTATGGAAGATAAATAGCCAAAAAAATATTCTATTTCTTGAAGAATGCAAAAATCATTACAATGGAGTGGAATAAGGTATAAAACACCTTTTAGATCCTAAATTATATGCTTGCAACTCAAAAACACTTATACAACTCTTTTATATGATTCCCTTGTATTATAAGAGGGTCCAACCTTTAAAAATGAGTATCATTTGCTATAAAATGGGAGAGAGATGGGAGGGAAATTCATATTTTTTCCTTCAACCACCAACAACATGCATTAAATCATTTAAAACAAGCATGGGAACTCTATCGAATCCATTCCCCACGTCACTTTTCTTACAAGAAAAGGTAAAAGCCCCATAATTAATTAAATATGGAAGTTGAGCTACTTGGAAATGCAATTAAATTGTTGGGACTATTTTTATCCTTTTTCATCCACCAAACTCAATCAACCCCTAAATTTCATGATGCCAAAGTGGATTTCATGACAAGACCTTTCCAACAAGACCAATTTTATAATATTTGGAGTCATAGGATTAAGTATGGTCATGCAGATTTCGAGCTCGAGGAACACAATGATTTCCTTCCAAGTCATGAAAGACCCCTTTAATTTAATTACATTTTGGGAGAATAAATCAACTAATAGGGGTACTTGAGGAAGGAGGGAACAAGATTGGTGTGCTCATGGGGCCAAGTTTTCCACATTGAACATCTTGGGTAGAGAATTAGGGTCGAGGTGGAATGGGGAAATGTTCCCCAAGTGTCGAGACCCGACTTAACCGGCCTACATGAATGCCTCCTCCTTTGCCCCTTGATAGATTATGTTGCTAATGAAGGGAACATAAATACCTGACTCGACTCACAAAAATCCTACAAATCCCTCCTATAGATGATGCGGCAATGTAGAGAATAAGAGGAACAAATGAACATTTCCTCTTGTTCCTCCAAATGTTGATTTGGCTTATTTTCATGTGCTTTTCCCATTTTCACTCAATATTTGACAAAATGTTGGAATGTGGGGATTAATGTGAGGGAGAGGAATTCCCCTTATCATTCGAACCCATTGAAAACATGATTTTATCCAAAATTCCATTGTTTTTGCCATGCTTACCTTATTTGGCAATACCCAAGTCCAATATGGAATTACAAGTTATCAAAACATCCCGAGGGGCGTATTACGGATAGAAATAGTATAATATAGAAGTCATAATGGAATAAGGAAAGAAAAGATGAACAAGGTTGTTCACCCTAGTTATCTCGTGGATGAGCCAAAATTCTAAAGTCCTGGGATGATGTTGGCATGGTTCTTCATCAGCTAGAACATTTATAAGGAAACAAAAATTGTGAGGAACCGCAAATAGAAAAATAATAAAAATTCTACTAATAACCTCAAAAATTGCAAAAGACTGGACAAACCCACTAACACCGAAAAGTTGCAGAAGTCAGAAAGTCACACAACAAAGGTAGAACCGAGAATAAAATATAGAGATTCACCACAAAAGGAAGTGGCCTTTGGATAATTTTATAAAGAATATACTTACCGTAATTGAATGTAGTAGTCTGAGATATAGATCAAATAGAGTTTAAAGTTTGAGAGATAATAGAGAGAGCATGGATAATATAAATAGGACAATGAATGTATGATGTATTAGACCAAGAGTATGTGTGAGAAAGATATATATTGTATATGTAATTGATCTAATGAATAAATAAATTTAATATTTTTTTGTAATGTATAACGGATGTTATTTTTATTATCTTATAAATTCAATCTATTACTACAATCTAAACCTTATCCTCAGATATCCCTAACAAAAATATGAACTACTTAACCCTCACATTAACGCTGAGGCTTAAGGTTAATAGGAAAAATTTTATCTCTTCCCTTTCTCATGAATTTTTATACTTGCTTCAGTTCAAGGATGACTTTTAAAGCATGTTAGAATCATGAAGAAGAGGTTTTATGAGGCATTATTGAGAATAGGATTGATTGTGCATGTAATTATTTGCAGAAGTAAAGTGTAGTAGAAATTAGAGAAGGAATAAAACTAGAGTAGAAAAATGATGTTGTATCTCATTCTAGATTCTTCTTAGGATCTATTATTTTTATCAATAAGACATGGAAACAAAAATGAAGGAAACAAACAGAGTGGAATAATAGTATTGTATTCCATTCTAGAGTCTTCATCAGCATCTTATATTCATTCTCCGGCTAATAAAAATATAGGAGGGGTGAGTTTTCCTTTCCCTACTAGTTTTTGCCTCACATTGGTGGTTTTCTAGGAATCACATCTTATTTCATAGTTTAAATGGTTTGTGTTTTTATGTTTGTATGCAATTTCTCATTCAATATTCATGTTTGTAAGAAATTGTAACACTAAGAACTTCATTCATTAGAGCACTAGACTATCATTTTAGATATAGAGTTGAAGTAGAAAAGTATTTTTGATATTTTGAGCTCCAATTTAGAATTTACAAATCAATTTGTTATTAAAGTGTATGTTTTAGTTTTCTGGAAAGGGTTCACTAACACATTTTTTACATTATATATAGTATATTATACCTTGTTTTCATTTAAAATAAAGTGTAGGCTTGGTTGCAAGAAATGTGGGCATGGGAAGATATTCTAATATAGAAAGAATTGAAGATATTGATGCCACAAACCAGCCAATTAAGAGGGGAAAATTTGAACTAATCAAAATGTGTCAACTCTTAGAGGATAATAATCAAGATCTGTAAGATAGATTAATAATCCATGGATAATTTCTCATGGGCATCATTGAAGAGTAGTCACTTGAGTTACAAGCCAAGGAATATATTTTGGCAAAGTAATAAGATCTTGGTGCAAGATTGAAGAAGGTACACTAGTATACCCTATAAACCATACCATCCTCTTCTAAATATGAATAAACAATGACTTGGGTATGAAAAGAAATAACCCTTCCATGTTCCCTTTATTTCCATCAAGATATAGATAATTCCTTTGGTAAATTTAAGGAGCATATAGGAGTTTTGACCCCAATTTTCTAAATAAATTAGGTTATGATCTAAAGGACCTTGGAATAAATGTTCAAGGGATAAATAATCCCATATTGGTTGAGGAAACACCTAAATATGTAGGATTTCAATATGATAGTGGTAAAGAATAAATTATAGAATGCTTCAAGGAAGCTGAAACAAGAAAATATTCCAAAGGAAAAGAGCCCAAGCCACTAGCTCTACAAAAATGACACATGTAAGGTAATGGAATTATTTATTTTTCAAATCTAATGAGGAATTTGATTCTCTAAGGAATGATAAGGTTTCTCATGAAGAGGAATGTATTATGGATCCACTCTCTAAACAAGAATGGGGAGAGGTACATAATCTTTGAAAATGGACATGAACTATTTCACTCATTGTAATATAACTAGGAATTGGCATGAAAAGTTATTGAAAATCCATCCACAACTTTACTTAATTAATTACAATTTTATAACACTCCATAAAGGAGGGGGAATCTAAAATCAAAATGGGAGTGCTAATAACACCCCCAAAGAAAGAGGTAGCAAATGAAAGATTTTTTCGAAACGAACAATTCAAGAAGACAAACATGAAGAATCATGCCAATCTAAGGAAGAATCCATCAAGTCTGAGTATCCCATAGAGGATCACCCATCACCAATACCAAAATTTCAAAATGGTACAAGTTCAATCCTTAAAAATGATATTTTCAACACTTATATTTTGAGTAGCATTCAAATATAAGCACCTCCTAAGCACATATTTACCACTTTTTAGAGAAGCATACTAGGAATTAATCTCATTTTGTATGAGAAATTTTGGAGGTATTTCATTCATTAAGAATGGATATGGATAATCTATCCCATTTGGGAGGCATATTAACATCCCTTGTGGATAGGTTGCATCATGTTTATGTCCATATAAGTTGGCCTGTTCACCACTTCTTATAGCATGTTAGCAAGAGGGGTGAAGACGCTCTATGTTAAGAAAATATCTAAGCCAGCTTAAACACCAAGTTTTATCATAATTTGTAGCATGTGGTATACATATAGAAAATAAGTTTTAGTGGGATCCCCAAATCAATATGGGTATGACAACAAAGGAATAGGAAATCTTATAACTTGTTCATAAGTTGATATATTTTTCAAGTTGAGAGTTACATATATGGTGAGTAGAACTCTACACGAATTTTTTTGAATGGTTTATAGAGTAACATCCATGTTATTTAGGTATTATGTTCTTTCAATGTATTTTCCCTTATTTTGATGCAAAATATTACAAGACCCAAGTATGGAATTATTGTGAGTAGAATTATGCATCCGTGTATGTTGCATTGTAAGACCCAAGATAAGGGAATTTGTAAAAGAGGTTACTTATTACAACACCTCTTAGATTATACGATGTATTTTATTCAATTATTGGAAATGTTGATAGAAACAAGAATAATTTGAACAACATATCCTAAATGGAGAGCTTCATTCTATCCTATAATCACATGCATTGAAAGGTGTAAGAGGATCAACCGGGAAGAAGACCATAAGTATAATAAGGTCAAATGGTTTTTGATTTTATATTACTTATGTCAAACAACCAATTAATTTTGAATCATACTTGGGGTATTCTATTACCATTCCACCAAGTGTTATAATACTCAAGAAAGGAAATATTAGGTGAGGGACCTGACTAAGGTGCAAAAAAATCATTGATAAGATCGGGTAGATTAAACTCAAGATGATGTAATATCTAAAGACAAGTAAAATCCTAACATGAATAACATTGTGGGGACCATCCAATTCTTGGAGAGTTAGAGAAAATTCATCCAATATTAACATACCACACTTCAAACAAATGTAATTAATAGTGAATTGTAAAAAATATACACCTAATTAGCCATCTATGCTAGATGAAGAAGATGGAAGTCAATTGTAACCTTTCATAAAACATTGTGAATTGGGATTCTAAGGAAAATTGGAGGATGATGTAGTGTTATATGGGAAGATCAAAATAAAATCATAGGATCATAGGCATCTTGGAAATTTGGATCCAAAGGAAAGACACCAAGGAAGGTCAAGTGGTACCAATAGGGGGAGAGAGAGAGAGAGAGAGAGAGAGAGAGAGAGAGAGAGAGAGAGAGAGAGAGAGAGAGAGAGAGGTTTCCTCGTATAATTTCCCAATAATATTTTATAGGACCTAAATCCTATTAATAAGGAGAGGTGTGATCCATAGAGATATTCTAAAAACACTACTTCATCGAAAAACACACCAAAAGAAATTAATAGTAGAAAAAGGAAATAAAATTTAGTATGCAAAGGATGGTGCCAAAACCATATCTTTATTTAGAGTGTAGGTTACACAACTTCCCTAATAGATTTAAAACCACCCGATGGTTGTGTAACTATCGGTTCGAGTTTTTTAAAGTAACAAAAAATCCAAAACAATTGAAAATTTGTGTCTCTTCCATTTCTCATGATTTATCGGATTCTTTAGTACACATGAGGACTTTTGAAGTATGCTATAAGTGGGACGAAGAGGGTGTAGGAGGAACCAATGAGTAGAGGAGTGATCTTATGTGTAATTATTTGTAGAAGAAAAATATAGTAGAAATCGAGAAGCAAGAGAGCCAAGTTAGAATAGCATTATTGTATTTCATTCTATTTTCTTCTTTGATATGTGATTATTATTAACAAGGTATAGTAAGATGAATGAAGGAAAAAACCAAAATGGAACAACATTGATGTTTCCATTCTAGATTTTATTTGCATTATTTTTTCATTCTTTGGCCAATAAGAAATATGATAAGAATTCATTTTCCTTTCCCTATTATTTTTCCCTCGTAATGGGGTTTTTAGGAATTTCATCTTATGTCATATTTGGAATGGTTCATTGATGAGGTTTTGTTTACAATTTATCATTCATTTTTCATGTTTACAAGTAATTATCACACTAAGATCTTCATTTACTAGATTATTATACTATCATTTCAAGTATAGATGAAGCGACTAGAAATATTTTTGATTTTGTGAGTTCCAACATAGATTTTATTTATTTGAATCATTTGGAAGTTCCGTAGCTATTTTACATTTTTGTACAATGATCTGTTAACATCCTTTAACTTCTCATACCTATGTGGACCTATTAAATATGCTTCATTAAGAAACCCTACATTTTTAGACTTGTGTAATACCCTCTGTATGACTTGAAATAACTTCAAAACCTAAACATAAGTAGGAGAATATATATAAAGGTTAACGTTTTGGTTGAAGTGCAATCCTTACACCACCTACATTATAAATTATCCAAAGATGCCTCATACCACACATAATTCTCGACCTAGAATGTGATATCTATATGGATGCAACTAGATTTAGTAATTTGACCACTTGATAATGTAAGAAATCACTTGGCATGATTTTCTTGAATTCACTTGGATGGTCTCTAGATTAGGAAGAATGGATATAAAACCTAGTTTAGTGTGCTTCACACCTATGCAAGGGTTTAATCATAGATTGTGTTATTATTCTAGGGAATTTATGAGATCTTGAGTTCTTTAGAAATGATAGTTTCTTATAGTTCTCTTGATGAGTTCTAGGTGATGAAACGAGTGAATTTAAATCACTTATATAGGTATTTGTAGGTATAGTTTCTCATTAATGTGGACTTATGAATAACATGTCAACCCATAGAAATATATCAAAGTGATAAAATGATTGTTGGGTGGATAGGGAAAAAATCCAATTTAAGACCAAACTATTTAGCAGCTTTGATCCATGTTTTGGGGTCCCATATGGACAAAGAGTGAGGTGCTTTAGGAAATTATGTGGATGACACTTAGAAGTGATAGACTATTATGGACTAATGTGAGCAATATTTTTATAAAATTAACTATTTGAATGAAGAAGTAAGTTATGCAATAGGGACGAGGATGTGCAATTAAGCTTAGAATGTGTGCAAGAGTTAAGATTTATGGATGAAGCCAATTTTTCATTTCAAAGTGATAAATTTCCAAATTTAGGTGTCTACATTTTCCAATTAAATAGAATTATATAGTTAAATGAAATTATACTTGGGTGTGTAAACACACTTTTATTCGCTCAAGGTTTTTGTTCACGAGTGTTGACACAATCTCCATAGTGAAACTTACAAAACAAAAAGTATTTAGTGTCCATAAAAATAATTGAATTTTAACTCATCATTGAAAATATAATTTAAACATTCTAAATTTCAATTTTAACTTGAATTTAAAAAAAAAAAAAAAAAAAGCAACGAAGGATTGAACCAATTTTTATTTCTAAAGGAAAAGCTCCTTGATGAGTGCTTAAAGAGATTGATTAGAGCTAAGACACGAGAATAATTGGAGTGACAAGTCTCTAAATTTTTAATAGAAATTTTATATCCATAGGGAATCTGGTTTCACTTGAACCAACACCAAATAAGGGTGTCACATTAATTTCTAGTCATCCTAAAGAAACTTCCAAAAAGGAAGAGGGGTGTTAGAGAATGTTTATCCATCCCTAAAGCCTCCCAAGAGAGAGTGAGAAGCATATTATAACATGGATTTCTAGTCACCCAAATAATTTTACGTATGGACCATACTATTATCGATGATCTAGTCCCAAATAAATCAAATAGTGTAAAGTTAAAAGGAATGAAGTATACTCATGTCCCTACAATACAATGTCTCGTGTGTATTGAGTATACAATATTTAATACATAATAAGGAGGAGGCCCATGCCTCAAATTGTTTATTGTAATAGTGATCAAGATGTGTAAATATGAAAGGGAACAAAGCACTCGTACCCACACATTATATATTAAAATATAATAATTGTTACTCTAAACTATGCCAACTACTCCCAAACCTATATCAAATAATTGTTAAAAATTGTATGTTCTAAAAAAATTTAATTTTTGTTGAGATCCTACCTAGACAAAAAAATGATTGTGGATAGTAATGTATGAAAATTGCATCCCCTCTTACATAGTTTTGTACTTATTTTAATTATGATACTAATATGTATATGTTATTGCTCCAAGTTTTATATGTATCATTTTTTATTTTGTTCCAATTTTTGTATTTTATATATGTCCTTAAATTGCATAGATATATGTGTGTGATAACACCACTCGAACACCCCAAATTTTTAGGTTAGTGATATGCATAATAGATCACTCAACTCAAAATTAATTATGTGTGTCCATGTCATATGTAGAAAATAGTCACCACTAGATCACATTGAGGGTTGTTATAGGTGGCCACTATAGAAATATTGTTCCTATAAAAGAGTGCAAGGTAGAAAACATGACATGAAGAGATAAAAGATAAAGCATAATATTAAACAAGCATATAAGTATATAATGAAAAATATATAAAATTACAACAAGAAATGTCACATGTATGAGTCAAAGAAAAGGAAAAGATTTTATTATAAGAGATACAAGAGTGTTGAACAAGAAAACAAGCATAAGAAAAGGTAGCAAAGGTTACAAACCAGGGATACCAAATTGTCGTACACGCTTGCATAGTGAAGGCCATGATATGCATACATGAAAACAATCATACAAGTAATCAAGTGAAAAAATAATAAAAAGTATCTCAATGACAGATAGATCAAGAGATAATAGCTTTAACAAAGAACATGTGTTAGTTGTATTATTCCAAATAATAAGATAGATAAAAAAATAGAAAATGAGCATAATTATAATGTTAAATAACACTATAATGAAAATAACAACATCGAATAGAAGCATATATTCCCCTAGATGTTAATTGGTTGCTAGGTAAGAGGAGAGTTCCAACATCTAAGCATTGTAGGGTTTTATGTATGTCTTACATCATTCTCAAATACCTTTTGAAACTAGTGTGTGTAAAAATTATATATAATATGCATTTATTAAACCATATGAAAAACAACATGTGGAAAGTAAAGAACTAACAAGTAAATTCATATGTAGGTCTTGATTTTGTTTTTTATAATATCTATATGTTTTTGTGTATCATTTTATTTGAATGTTATTCTATTTTAGAATATTTTTATTTGTGAAAATAGAGATAAAATAAAGAGATACCATATGATACTATCAAGATGGCGAGGAGAGAAACTGGTAGGGGTGGGAGGCTTAGGCCTCAAATTTGTATTATGTACACTATGAGTAGGATGTATTGAGTCAATATGGGGTGGTAGGACATGCTTAGGATTTTATTTTTCATAAGAGGAGACGTAAGAGAAATTTTGTATTTGGTTATATCCTCTAGGTTAGCATGAGTAGGATTATTGGGCATAGATGTATAATTTTTTTCTTTCTTAGGAAAATGATTAGGAAAAGGATTCTTATATGGGATACCCTTAACTATAACAAATTGATTTTCATAGATATACTTAACATGTTGATGCATCATATAAGGTAAAATGTTAATTTTATAAATCCAAATGCATCCTAGAAGCATGTCACAAAAACCAAGAGAAGAAATAACTATGAAAGGAATAACTATAGTGGAAAATCCCACACTAAGAGGGAGAAAAATGTTCCCAAAATAAATCTTAGTATCAAAGTTCATTTGATGCTTATGATATTCTAAATATGCAAGTAATTTGAATATGCATTTATTGTGTTTAGAGCCACTATCAACCAAGATAATATGGATAGGGCTTATACCAACAAAGGATCAAACATAAAGGGAATGAGAAACATCATCATCAATAATATCAACATCACCAATGGTAATAGTAGGCCTAGGAGGAATAGTGGAGGTAATTGCACTAATCGAGAGAATCAAGTGGATGATCATATGTAGTCAAAGGAAGTTGAGCCCTATAATTATGGTACACCTTGAAATTTCTTTTAGATTCATAATCAATCTGATTAAGAATTATATTATTGAATATATTTGTCTTATATTTTATCACTTAAAGTATTAGATTTCTCATGACGAGAGTTTAATTCAATTGCATTATAAAAAAATAGGTCTTTATAATATGATGAAGATTAAAGAATTGGTTTTTAGAAAGTGCAATGCATATATGGAAGTCATAATAGGCATTAAAATCAAAAACAAAATTTGAGGCTTGTTTTTATCAACATAAATAGGATTAGGAAGAGATACAAGGTTACAATATTGAACTTCTATAAGATTTATTCTAGTGAGGAGGAAAACCATGTGAATTGACTTCAAGAAGAATCTTGCATATCAAGCTTTGTAGATTGATATATTGTTTTAAATGTAACTTTAGCATCAATCTTGTTATCATTAGATTTTCCTTTATAAGTATATTGTATTTTAAATGTATATGTATATGAATTAGGAGTGGTGCATCCATACTTAATATTTTTCATAATAAGGTGGTTAGCCTCTCGTTCTCTTAAGGTGTGACATATCTCATTGAAAGATCAAATTTTTATAAATATATTTGATTATTGAAAATTATATAGAATACTTTGATAAAATAAATCTTGGAGATCATTTTCTATAGGTTTATATTTCATCTTGGTAAGCATGGTCTTATAGCAAAAAAATATAATCACCGATTGGATCATTGGAGCCTTATCAAATTTTAGCAATTGAGGTTATGAAATATTGTCACCAATATTAAAATAAAAGTGTGAGGTAGATGCACAAATTTGGGGTCAAATTTGCAAACACTTCGCCATTTTTTTTTCAAATTGTATACACCATTTTTAAAAATGTGTATGCCCTTTGTAGAACTCTATCCCAAACCTATTTTGACTAGATTTGGGAGATAAGAAGAAAAATGTGTATTCCCTTTGTAGTGCAAAGGGTGTATACACTTTCTAGTGAAAAGGGTGTACGTCCTTTGTTTTATAAATGGCATACACCCTTTATAATACAAACAAGTGGTGCGTAAAATTAAAAAAAGAAGTCTTGCATTATTCAAACTTGTGAGTTGAAGGAAAAGAAGTTATAATTCAAAACCAAAGCACGTACACCCTTTGGAAAATATTGTCCCCATTATACTTCATCTTTCACATGCCAACATGTATCTCAAATCCCCAAGTGATTTTATTTCTTCAATTTATTTTGTTAAATTATTGTTTTAGATAAATTAGGGGTTTTGAAATAGAAAGTAAATGTTTTTAATTTTTTATTTCAAAAATACATGTTAATGGAGGCATTTTCTATAGGAAATGTGGGGATGTATAAAATCTTGATAATTCACAAGAAAAACCACTTGAACACCCTATAAATCCACAAGAGGGAAATAAAAATAAAGAAGATGAAATATTACAATGGTATAATGTAAACCACCAATACATGGAAATAACCATAAATAGTTAGTGTGATTCCTCAACCAAAAATACATGCGCTTCTCTTGAAAATGTGTTAGAAAGTGTTTTTAATGAAATAAAAAATGTGTTGTGCGGTTAGATTTAATGAAAATTGAAAGGGTTGTATAAAAATAATTATATGTTGATGGATTGTCATATGATGCCATAAAAGGCATGAAAATATCAAAACAAGAAATTTTCTTTGTTTCAGTAAGCATGGAGCTAATGATCCACTACCAATGGGCAGGAAACATATAAGCAATGATTGGTGTACCTATGAATAAATGAGGAAAAACTATAGGGATAGATGGTGGATGGTCTTTGATGAGCCTCTATGTAACAATAATGAGGCTTTGTTGTACTTTGTACAAAAACTATATTTTGAGTTTGTGCTTAGAAAGAAACCAACTTATTTAATTTTAGAGCATCTTAGGGAAGAGGAGTTGGGTCATCATATGAGATACCTAGTGTTAGGTGAGACAAAATGTATAGAAACGTCCCTCAAGATGTAGGAGGACCAAAATTCGTGTTTCCATCTATAGTGAAATTCATTGTAATACACAATGATACCATTTAGTAAATTGTCAATCTAACATATACACCGATTTCCCATGGGAGGAATACTGGGGGTATAAAAGGTTATCAAACTATATGGGCTACAAGTGGTATTGCAAGTCATAGTTCCCTTTGTATTTTTGGTTTAGGTGGCATTACATCTAACTATCCAGGTGGTGACATTACATTTTATGTTGATAAGTGTACATATTGTCAAACGGATGTGTGTTGACCATCTACATAAACTATATTTGTTGATCCTACAAGCTAGTTTGAATATCTAGTTGATACCACTTTGTGTTACTCTACATAGTAGTCTATGTCATCTATGGTTACTCCACCATGTGGGGATGTTACAAAAGTAGTTGTATATGAAGTCTATGTATCCCCTCCAATTACTACAGAAGTTGAGGGTAGTACCAAGCGAGATATTGAAGACATAATTATTTATGATTCCTTATAAGCACATAAGTTATTAATCATAATTTTTTTGTATAAGTAATAAATGTGTCTTAACATATGTTTACAAGTAATTGATTCATAATACTTAATTCTTCATTTTTTCTTATATATTTGATGGTAGAGGCCATAGCCACCCATCTTGGATTATATTATATTTTTCCAAGAGCTATTAGTGTTGCAGAGCATATATGAAAGTATGTTTTCAAAATTGATTGAGGTATTGTGAGTTCTTTATCACATATTGAAATTTGTAGATTGTTATCTCTATTTTTACATGTAAATAGTAACATTTTGGTGTTGCATTGCAGCCAACAATAGAGGAACATATTGAGGGGTTTTTCCCAACACCTATTTATTACACCAAAATAGTTTCAATATACTCAAGCGGTGAGAACACATTTTAATTTTAATTTCTTATTTTAGACAATGTTGCTTTAAATTTAATTTGTACTTACATTTTTAATGAATATTTTTAAACCTATATGTATTCTTATACTCTACAATATTCATCATCTATGTACCCTAGATCCCCTAGAGTGAGGTAACACTTTTTTTTAGCCTAATTCTCCCTCCTTGCCACAATCACATTCTCTTGGAGAGGTCATTTAATAGACATTAATTTCTAACATTGTTGTGGATGAAACATCATAGGTATAATTAAAAATATTTATGAACTTAAATCATCATTTTATATTTGAAATTCATTTATATATTTATTTTAAATTCTAAATTATATCATTGATGATTGCAAATGAATGTTGCCACAAGAAAGAATGTGTCTACCACACCACAGGACCTTACAATAAAAATGATACATGATAGAATGCTTGCATTAGAGGTATTAATTAAGTGAAATGTATATAACCTTGATTAGTTTTACATGCTTAATTTTTAAAAAATAATGTCTTTATTTATCATTCATGCATGCACATATGGAAGAGATGATATTATCTCCTCATTTATTAATATCCATCACCCTTGGATCTACATCTAAGGTGAAGATGGGGTATTTTTTAAAGGAATATAAGGAGTCAAATAAATAGTTATATATCTAGTTGTACATAGATATATGTATGGCTATTCATAGTAAAAGAGAGAAATATGTATTATTTTGTATGCCTACATGGCTCGCATTATAAGTTAATGAAAAAATTATATGTTTTTATGGGATATGATACATATAAATATGCACATTTGACATATTTTTCATATATATGTAGATAAAATTACAATTTATGTACTCAATGTTTCTTTTAGTTATTTATTAATGTGTTATTCATATTCATACAAAATTGAAATAGAAGGATAATTTCCTATAAGAATAAATGTACAAGGTACAATACTAGTGATATAAATTGACATTTTTGGTAATCAAGGAATGGCAAGATAAGAAACCCTAAGTAGCATTTTTTTCTTATCACAAAAGAGAAGGTACTCTTAGCATGTTTTCAAGATTAAATACAATAATGAAACTTCACTAATATATTTAATTCACCTCCATATTATCAATAATTTGAATAATTGAAAATAAAAAATTAAAGTTAATATTCCAAGGACACTATCATAAATCCTCTAACTACCTAAGAACTCAATATAATCATGGATATTTATTCATAATATTTTCCACAAGATCTACCAAAGAAAATCTAACTTCGTATTTTTAGCACATCTTTAAAAAAATTTAATCAACTTCCATCTTTATATACCAAGATTTTATTTTAATGTAAACAATATTTAACATGATTAAATATCACCATGATGTGTCATTCATAAAATATCACCCCACACACCCTAAGTGACTCAAACCGACACTTTTTGGCATGTTGTATTTTTTACCACTATATGAGAAATGGGTGGAGTTGAGAAACTCGAGAGAATTTGTAGATGGGCATGACATCAAGATGTGGGCTCGAGATGGTTCATTTCCATGTGCCACTATTTGTGATAACTTTCCCATAAATTTTGACAACATTTTTTCTCCCAAGGATCTTTAATAAATATTATCTTATCAATGTAGTTGGGAAGGACCCGAATGGTTAAGTAGTTGAATGAAACCTTCAATAGTGTGTTCTAGGTTTTAATAACATGTGGGAAATTTTCATTTGGTGTCATGAGTGTTGTTCAAAAATTATCGCCAAAGACACCCTAATACTTGCTCAAACTAACATTATTGGCATGTTATGTTCATTATCACCATGAAAAATTTGAAAACAAAAGAGAAAATGAAAGACACTTTTTTAGATGGTTTTGATGTTGCATTTAAGGATTGGATAGTAAACTCCCAAGTGTCATGGTTTTTAATAAATTTCCCATCAAATTTTAAAAATATTTTTCTCTCATGGCTCTTAAGATATGTTACCCTACTAATGTAGCTAGGAGGACTGGGATGGTTGGGAAGCCAAAAACATCTTTGATAGTGTGTACTAGACTTATTAGATTTGTGGTCATTTTTTTTTGGTGCCATGAGGTGTTTTTCTCAAATTATTGCTCCGAAAACCCCGACACTAACTCAAAATGGAACTTTTAGAATTTTTGTTCATTCCCACCATATAAAAACATTGGATATATCCAATATAAACTCAAATATTATTATACGTAAGGGCCCAACACTGAGATGTAGGATTAGACAATACATTCCCAAGTGTAAAAATTTGTGATCAATTTCCCATAAAATTTTGACAACTTTTTTCTCATAGGGATCTTAAGAGAATTTGCCTGACCAATGTAGATAAAAATAATTATGATGGTTAGGTGTAAAAATGATGCATTGAATAGAATTTACCATATCTCCTATACATATGGGTATTGTTAGTTTTGTGCCACAAGGTGTCATTCAAAAATTATTTCCCCTGAAACCCTACCATCTAACATAAACTAACACTTTTTAGCACATTATGTTCTTTATCACCGGAAAAAAAAAAAAAAAGGATCCAAGAGAAACTCGAGAGATGAGTTTTTATATGGGATTGATGATGTCTTATAGGCTTATATTGTATATTCCTAGGTGACACATTTTGTGAGAACATGTCCATCAATCTTTGACAACATTTTTCTCTCAGGGATCTTAAGAGATGTCATATGACCAATGTCTCCAGGGAATACTAGGATGGTTGGGCAGCTAAATGATGCCTTTGATAGTGGGTACCAACCCTCTATAACATGTGGTCATTTTTCAGTTCATTTTCATGCTTTGTTTGGTGAATGTAAATGACTTATTGATGCCATGAGGTTCTTGGCGAATGTCACTCACTATTTTTCAAGTATTCTAACCTCTCTCAAGAAGCAGTTTGATATTTCTTCATGTAGGCATACCCTTCTCGTAGGATATAATCTTATTTTACTAAACTTATGAGTGTAATTTGGTGTCGAAACACCAAATCGGGTGTTTGGTGAGTCACTTAATAATTTTTGGAATATTCTAACCTCTCTCAAGAGAAGGTTTGAGATTTCTTGGAATATAAATTCCCTTCCTAAATAAGCTTCAGTCCCAAGTTAGATAACTTACAAATGTAAGTTCATGCCAAAACACAAAACTATGTGTTCAACGATTCACTTACTAATTTTTGTAAATAAAGGAATGTTTATCTTGACTAATTGTTATGAGATATACAAGAGAGGGAGAGTGGGAGAGAGGCATACAAATAATAAAACATAGAGAAAGAGGGGGAGAGATAAATAGATATATAGGTAGGAAGAGATGGGGAGGGAGGGGGAGGATGGAGGGAGAGATGGGGAGAGAGAGAGACGGAGGTAGAGGGAAAGGAGGAGGGAGAGGGAATGAAAGGGAGATAATTAATATGTTGAATAAATTCATACCTTGATATAAATAACAATATATAGATAAAGGAATGTTTATGTTTAATTATTGACTAATTATATATATATATATATATATATATATATATATATGGAGAGGGACATAGTGAGATGGATGAGGAGAGAGGGAGAGATAGGTAGAGAGAAGGATGCATATATAAAGGGATATAGAAAGAGGGAGAGAAAGAGAGGGAGGGGGGGTAGGGGTAGGAAGAAGGAGAGAGATAAAGGGAGAGGGAGAGGGAGAGGGGAGGAATAAGGAGAGAGATAGAGGGATATGTAGAGAGAGGTGAAGGGGAGAGAAGGAAAGAGGGATAATTCATATATTAAGTGAACTCCTACCTTGATATAAATAATTAATAATAAATAATAGAATGAATTCATTGACTAATTTATGTGAGAGATATATATATAGAGAGAGAGAGAGATGAGAGAGGGGCAAGAGAGAGAGAGAGTGATAAGTAGATAGTGGGATAGAGGAAGAGGAAGAGAGACCAAGATAGTGGGATAAAGAGAGGGGGAGAGAGGGAGAGAGGGATAGAGAGGAGAGATAGGGATAGAGAGAGTGATAGGGAGAGGAGAGTGGGATATAGAGGAATAGATGTAGGGAGAGAGTTATATGAAGGGAGAGGGGGAGATAGAGGGAGTTAAAGGGAGGTAAAGGGGGAGAGAGATAGGGGAAAAGAGAGGGTGGAGGGAGAGAGGGAGGGAGAGGAAGATAGAGAGAGAGAGAGAGAGAGAGAGAGATGGAAAGAGAGTAAAAGATGAGAGAATGGGAGAGGGAAGGAGATGTATGGATAGAGAGAGGGGGAGAGGGGGAGAGAGGAAGGGATGGGGAGGGGTGAGAGATATAGATAGGGAGGTAAAGGGAGAGGGAGAGAGATAGGGGGAAATATAGAGGGGGTGGAGAGATTGTGAAACACAAATAATTCAAAACTAGTGTTGCTAAGTCATTTTAGTAAACTTTTTCTCTCACTTTAAGTATTTCAAGCATCGCTCCATGATCAGCTTAACAAACTTTCTATACATTTCCATAAATCTTTGTTGTAAGGTTTTCCATGGAATTTAATCAACTTTATATTTGTAGAAATAATAAATTCAACTAGTTAATTAACCTCCTATGGGTTTCAAAGTCTTCAAAACACATTTATGTACATTTTTATGAGTGTATATTTAAAGCCAAATTCCTCTCGACAACCACATATCAAGTAGGATAAAGTAGGTATTCCCCACATGTGAAGCTTGTAGTTTATTTATTTTTAAACTCTACACATTGACAAATATAGTAATATGTCCCCTCCTCAATTCTTTCATCCATGAAAACTAAAGAAACTTTCTCTCTATTCAAAGTGTTACCACATTTTTAGTACATTTACAAAAATCTCAATCATCACTAAAATTCAAAGAAAAATTTATTTTATAAATATTTTACCCGGTTCCACAAGATTTTAGATGTGCTCAAAATTAGTTTACAATTCCATTTCATTATCCCCAATTCTTTTGATGTCTTCGCTAACTCTATAGGTCTAAGGGGCTTGTAACACCATTCATCAACCCATTTTTTTAATTTACACTCATTTCAATCAAAATCCATATAAGATGAACAAAATCCTACCATGATCCTAGTATAAATAGTTTATGAACTAAAATTGCAAGCTTCAAAATGAGTGTAAATCGCTCAATCCAATTAATGTGTTACAATCTTCATTCACTACCTTGTTTTATTTCTTCACTAACATGAAGAATCTTTTCACGTGAGAATATTTTTCTGATCCACTTGATAATGTTTGACTACATCAATCTACAATAGTTATAGTATTAATTAGTTTTCCTCCATTATTATACTTTAACTCCTCTCTTTTCAATGCCCTTTTTCATATACTCTAGAACCATCATGCTCCCCTTTTCTATGTCTATCCTCAAAGAAAATCAAAAATGTTGAACTTAAGTCTTCACATGTATCCTCCTCAACCAATATAACATGTTGGAATTCTTAAACTAGATTGCACAATTGTTAGACCAAACGTAGTGTTGATTAAACATGATATACCGAATTCAAATTCTTATAAAACAACTCAAAATAACATTGATGGACTTTTGGTAATGTTATATGTCATCACTAATATAAAACTAGTATGAAATCAAAATATTTCTAGCATCATATGTGTTATCAGGTGCATGTCTAAATGTAATATGCACAAAAATGGAAACTTGAATTGAATTATAGTATTGGGATTTAACCTCATTTTGTGGTTATAGTGTATAATTTTTAGAAAAATATACAACTAAAACAATGGTCCCAATTGGGAAGTTTTCCCTACATATCCTAAATTTCCCATCCAAAAATTGAGATCAGTGTGTGTCTTGCATACTGGTAAATAATGTTCTTAAATTCTACTATGAAATCATATACAGTACATGAGTTGTAACTAAAAACATATTAATAACTCCTTTCCTTATTTTAATGTATACTTTATAGATTTGTACTTCTTAAAATAAACCAATTGATTTTCAAACTCATGTATAGTTTCCTCATGTAGACAACAACTCTAACACAACAACTTACCATAATTATTACATGTTCCATCTAATTTTTTTGGAAAAATAAAATTTTCCATCAATTATTTTACATAAAAGACTTGGGACTAATTCTCTTGTGGATTTTGGTGGAGAAGGTACCCTACATTCCTACATAATATTATCAGTATGTAAAGTACAACATATATAACAAAAACATCAAAATTAATACAAAATTCAATGTAGATCTTACAACAACAAGTGGTGCATGTTTGGTTTATTTTGACATAAAATGGCTTGCACATCTCAAATGACCTTTGGCTAATCCTCAATTGATCCTTATATTGTTCAAGAAAATTATTATAAAGTTATGTTTGGGTTGTTTCCAAGAAATGTTTTAGATGTGGCTCATAAATTTTTAAACCTTTTCTTCTTCTTAATACATCTTTATGATTACAAAATACCCTTGTGTTCTCATTCCCAAAAAAATAAATCAAATGTCTTGTTGCTTCTACTAATACATTGTCTTTTCTTTATTGTCTACCACTAATAACCTAATGCTCAGTGGATCAAGGATCATCTAATCTTTTTCTTCTTCCTATAGATCTATATAAAGTTTTCTTATTCAATTTTAGGGTTGTACTTGTTTCACTTACAAATCAATGTGTACTTGTTACCTTACTCACAATAGCCTCAGTTAATATTTATCTTGCAACATTACTATCTTTATTTTGACTAGTTTTACCTATTGAATTAAATGCTTCACTTAGATTATTTATGATTGCATTATTTATTCCCTCTAGTTTGCTTGTTCTCAACCCTAAAGTATGCATCAAAAGCCTCATTTTTTATATTTATTTATAATTTCAAAAATAATTTACATTGTTTTGTATTTTTTTCTTCTTAAATGCATAGTTCAATACTTTTGAGCATGACATATACCTATACATTTTGAAATTTTACCTTCCATGGGTTCTAATATCTTATCATCTATTTCAATCAAATATCTTGATGTTCTTTAAATTATCTTAAATGGAGGGGTGGTCTTAGATAAGACAAAATTTCTTATTTGTGTTGGTTTTATTTCTTCTACCATAGGAGGTGGATGTCTGTCTAAGTCAACATCAATCTATATGGGCTAGTAAATTGCTATCGATTTGGAATGGGTTCAACTAGGGTCATCATATGATAAAATTCACTATCATCATGAAAATTCATTGCATCATCACACTATAACACTTCATTAGGGATAAATCTTTCATTGCATATTGTTTATCCATGTGTTTCATCATTCATTACAAATTCATTACCATGTCCTACATATTTAGTTTCATCATTTGGCAATATATTTTCTTCTCTAGTCATATTTCAAGATGTTTCTAAATTTAATTCTATTGAATTTGACATGTTATTCTTAAGAGAAAAATTATTTATTATATAATAAGTGCATTGACCTTCATTGAAACCTTTTTATTTTCTCTCATAAGTGCTTGTCTTTTTATTTTTTTCTCTTTAAACTTCAAGTTTTTCATTTGTTTGTTCTTTAATTCATCTTCAACAAGTAACTAATAGATCCCATGGTTTATGTTTATGATTTGTAATTATATTATGATCAATGTTCTACAAAAATGATCAATTTTGATGTCTAAAATAAGAAAAAATGGAGAATTCAAATGTATTTCATATGCGAGATATGATTCATAACCCATAAAGTTTGAATTTTGATTGAAAATGGTAAAGGAAATATGTTTTGAATGATTTTTTTATAATTAATGAATGGTGTGCTCCCTTTATAAAAGTACACACACCCTTTGATAATGTAGTTACAAAGAATTAAATTGAACAACAATACAAATGTAATTACCATTTATAAATGTTGTATGCCCTTTCTATTCCTTCAACAAAACTTATTGTTTTTCCCTCCCAAATAGACATGGATTTTGGCTTGGGAATCCGAACCTCAGCCTGGACCTACATTTGATAAGCCAAGAAGGATTTTTAGGATTTTGAACTTTTTTTCCTTCGTGGGAATAAAATATTCATCATTTTTGTGTATTTTTTTTTAATTATATGGGTTTATAGAGGGGAGAATCTAGTTTTTGAAAATATATTTTTATTAAAAATAAATTATTATTTTCAATTACTACTTAATTTCTACATAATGTAACTCATTATGATTGATTCATTAGTGTTACTAATAGTTTAATAATTGCTTGATGATCAACCAACGGATTACAAAACTAATATCTCAACAACTTACTCATTATTGTCTATTGTTTAGGAAAAATATAGATATATGAAGTTAATCTCAAAACGTTATGTTCGTACACTTTTGTTTTCATTTTTCATACTTTCTTGACTTGTAAAATCATTTAAAATTGGTATATTAATTGAAAATATTCTTTAAAAATTAACATTTTCTCAATCCTTGTATGAAATTTCATTTAAAAATTCATTCATTTTCTCTAAAAAAGTATGTCCATACACATGCACTTTTCTTATGTTTTCATTAAAACGTCTTTCATGTCATTGTTAGAAATGAGTAACTTTCGCATACTTATATCATCTAGCTATTACAAAAATATATATATTTAGAAACTAAATTCAAAATGTTACAATTTATCTTCTAATGTTGTCACAAAAAAATTGACTAGGTGACTCTATAAGTCTCTCCAACTTTAGGTATTGTTATTTGTTAGGAAAAAGGTGGCCACTTATCCCACCCTTTTGACCCCATTATCCGGCATCTACCATGTAAAAGGAATTGACTATAAAAAGGAGTAAAATATCTTATAGAATGCATGGATAGATCATAAAACCATTTTAAAGCATAGTCATTGGGGCTTATAAGAAAGAGCTTAATAGGTGATTGTTGTAAGTATAGTCTAATAAAGTGGCATGAAAGGAGTGAACATGCTATTTAGGATAAATGTTTCCTTCATAGATAGGAATTCTAAGAGACACAAACCTTATTGGTAAAGGATAAGATATTATTTCAAATACAAGTGGATTGTCAAGCAATTTAGTAGAATCCATAGCCTTACAAGGCTTAGATTCACCTTGTATAATTGTAGAATTTTATCTTTTAAATCATGAATAATATGCTTTATGGCATGCGTAGTGTAAGAGGATTAGGAATCCCCTTCAGTATGCACAATATATGTAGGGAAAGTAGTAGACATTGTACAATTTTGAATAAGAATATGAGATGCCCCCATAGAGATATGCACAATAGATGTATTAATAGGAGAATAAACAATATAATAGTCAAGAATATATTATTCATGAACCTTAGATATAACGAAGTAAATTTATCCATTCCATAAAAGAGATATACATAAAAGTGCATCAATATCTTGAGGTTTTTAAATATGAGCATATTATAGCTCCCATTGTTTAGCATGTAAAACCAAAGTGGATTTATGGTGGTTTTTCAACCAGAGATCCACAGAACACTCCACTATCCCTATGGCAATAATAAAACTCCTTGCTATAGCAGAAATCGATCTAAGAAAGGGGAGGGAGTGAGAATGAAGGAGGGGGAAATCAATGTTGTGGGTAGAGTGTCAGATGCCCACACACATCAACTGGAAGTTTCATTACATGCATTAATTAATAGAAGAAAGACAAATTTGCAATTTTTGAGCACAAGACAAAATAAAACACGCTGGTCACAAAGCACCAATCAATTTTTCCATCGAGGGGACATAAAATTCCTTCCTTTTTTATTGATCTCAGAGTTGAAACTTGTACAACGAGTGGGAATAGAAGAAAAAAATGCAGAGGAGGAGAATAGAAGAAGACTAACAATCATTTTTGTCCTCTATGTTCACAAAAACATGCTTCCAGTTTCCAAATTTGATTGCCACCCATACAATCACTCTCAAAGGACAAGAAATAGCATGCAAGGGGTGGTTACAACTTCCCCAAATGGCCAAGAAGTAGTTACAATCAAAATCCAATCATTTCACACCATTTTGATTCCTCTTTTATAAAAAAATGGCCATGGTGGGGAAAAACTAGAAACTGCATTTTACAAACATTTCAAACATTTCTAGTTTGAATATGGACCATTAGATCACCTTCTGTGCTTTTCACTTTGAGCCATCCACGTGGCAGAGAACATTGGAGCGAGTCGGGGAAACTTTTTTTTTTTTTTTTGCATGCTAGAGACGTTTTCTCATTTTCTCCCACAAAACTCCATCAAAATTTAAAATTGAAGTGTCCATCATGTGGATAATTTCACCAACTTTCCATTGATACCAAAAACATGAAAATCCAAGCTCTAGATCGAAAGATATGGCCTCTTGAAGATTTAGGGAAAAACTGGCAAAATTAGGGCAAAATTCGGGTCTCACGGGGAAATTTGACCTTTTTCCTCTTTTTTTTCAAATTGGGAAAATTTTCCCCAAAATCTCCATGCCCCCACCAACCCGATGACACATGGCACTTTCTGGTTCATCCGCAGGCTTCAAAATAACATTTTTCCCCTTTCACGAAAATGGGAAATTTTCCAAAATTCTCCGTGGCCCCCCCTCTCGAGACACGTGGCACTCCCCATTCGGTGATGGGATTAACTCATTTCTTTTCCTTCAACCTTTTTGACCAAAAAGGAAAAAAAACTTCTTCCCCGACCCCCACCGTTCTCGCCTGACTGGACACACGTGGCACTTATGATTTGTGACCTTAGTCATTTTCCTTCCATTTTCCTTTGTGGGCTTGCGGGCTAGATTTTGACTTTAACCCTTTTCCCCCAAAAGGCTAAGTGGAAAATTTTCCCTTCCCCATTTTCTTCCTTCCTTCATCGGGCCTGGGCCAAAATTTGTCTTTGTGCCTTTTAACCCCAAAAGGGCTAAGTGCAAAATTTATCTCCCTGTCTCCGCCAACCCACCAATTTCCTTGGAAAATTTCCAACTCCGCTCCACCGGCCCGAGCCTTCCTGGCACAAAACTCTCCCAAGCTCCACGGGCCCACCTAGGGAAAATTTCCCTCCAAACTCCACCGAGCCATAACTCAAAAAATACAAGGAGTTAGGAGGACTTCTTTACCTTTCTGAAAGGGGAAGAAAAATCCTATCTATCTGATGAAGCAATACCTAAAAATTTGAGTGCCTAAAATGTGTAAAAATTTGACTGAGGCACAAAAGGAAGCTAGTTAACCCAAAATAAGAGGGAGCTTATTTTGGTTAACAAGTATGATCAAAACATGGAAACTTTGAGATAGGAGAAAGTTGTCTTGCTTGAAAACTTGTAAATTTTCCCCTTTACACATTTGTAAGACAAGACAACAACTGGCTCTAGCTTGGGGACATGGCGTGGATTGAGCAAGGTGAAGACATGACATGAGGATCCAAAATCATAGGTTTCAAAACATATAACGTTGACCAGTGCCTTATCCATTGGGCCTTGCAGAGTCATGTACAACTTTTGAGGAAAGAGAGAAGGAAGAAGAGGACACACAAAAAAACACACAAAATAGAAAGGGGAAACAAAAACACACACAACAGAAAAGGGGAAAAAGAAAAACTATGTTACAAGGTGAGGGACAACTTCACTTTCACTGATGCACTTTTCATTTCTCAAAAGTTACCCCTGAAGAGGCAACACTAAAGGATTATGTTCTACAAAGCCATTGACAGTTCCAGTAGCCTCCCCTCCTCAGTGGCTTATGAAAGCCAGGTGCTTCCACATTTACCTGTGTACTTGGTAGGAGTGAATCCATGGGAACTTCATGATGCTCAGGTCCTTGCTTGGAAATTCCATTGCTTTCATGTTCTTTGAAATCAGTTTGATAGTGCCAGTTTCCTTCCATGTTTATCCATATAGTTGATTCTCCATCAAGCATCTCATTTTGCCCCCCCAAAGCTGATTTTGGTTCCAATTTATTGGATATTCTGAGTTACTTTCTTTTCCAGGTCTATGCTCATTGAATCTTCTCCATGAAAAACATTTGATTCATCCTTTATCTCTACTCCACTATGGGGCATTTGAGTATTGATGGGTGGATTGGAGGAAAACTCATTCTTGTCTTGTATGTCCATGGCATGAGTGAAGAGATCAAGAATCAGTTCGGGTCTTCCTCAACTTGTACTGCTTCCAATATTTCTTGCACAGAGTTATGATTCATCATTTCCTATAGCTCATCTTTGTATCCCTTTGAAGGATGCAGCTCAAGGAAACTATCTAGAGGGATTACCTCATCATCTAGGGAATCGCTTGCACTCCAAAATCCTTCATCAAAAAGAGATTCATCTTCAGAGGCCTCAAAAATCCTTGCTTCAATTTCTTCATCATGGACAAAGTCTTCATCCACAAATGGGAAAGAAAATATATCCATTTCATTATTGCATCCATCAACCATCAGTTCCAGAATGGCATCATATTTTTCATATGGATTTATCTCAATGTGGCCAACCTTCACATTGGTTAAGGCTTCCAAATCAGCTTCACGCTTGTCCTGAAGATTTTTGGCTTGTATCAGGAGCTCGAGACTGAGCTCGGGATCTTCAGTTTCTTCTACGGCTTCAAGCATTTCTTGTACAGATATTTCTTTCAATCCTTTCACGGGCTCATCACAAGCTGATTTTGTATCTCCATAGATGGCCTGACTAGGATCATCTTCATCCCCAAATGGAAATGGGAATAACTCCTCATCCTATAAAAGCATGCAAGATGATTTATCTTCTTGAAATTTATTGAGAACCATCTCCTCTTCTTTTTGGTCTGCATCATCTGGTGATTCGGGCTGCCTTCCTGTAACTCGAATCTCCTCAGTGCTTCTTCAAAATTCAAATCCCTCTAGGGAAGGCATGTCTGGCCCTATCAAGATCAGAATATCTTCTTCCTCCTCGGTTGTCACCCAGTGATTCATCTTCCTGGTATTTTGGTACAAAATGTTAGCTCCTAGGCTTTCAGATTTTTGCACAATATATTTCATTTTCCTAACTGAAACAACCTCTTCATTTCACCTTTTACAGGGATAGTAGCAGATGACCAATCCATTTTAATTTCTCCACCTAGGTCTCTACAAAAACTTCTGCTCAGAAGCATGCCAAAAGATGTTGGGATGTCTGCCACTAAAATAGTTAGAAGCACTTTCTTATCAGGGAAGTCAGCCAGAGCTACTTGTGCATCCTTTATTCTTCCAATCAGTGGCACTTGTTTAGATTCCATGGAATAACAAGCTCCATTTACTCTAGTCAAAGTTAGGCCAAGGGAATTTGCAACTTTGAGTGGCATTACATTATCAGAAGCTCTAGAATCAATAATACAATTGTTCAACTCAAAACCATTTATGAGGAGAGACAAATAAAAAGGCTCAACTCTAGATGTTTTGGCAGCACTGAGAGCTAACATGTTTTGAGATGGAGGTGTGGATGGCATTGGAAGGAGTCCTTTAGAAGTGGAACTTGAAGATATAGATCTACTACCTCGATTACATTAATAAATCTGTCAAATTGGGTCGGGTGTGTTTGCAAGTACTCTAACTCTGAGAGTTGGACTTTGGTTTTACTTGCATGTTCCACAAAATCAAATGGGACAATGTTGGATGAGGGGGAAGTTCCTGGAGTGAGGGAAGGTTTACATGGTAAGGGTCTTTGAGGAACTTTGGCTGACTTGGAAATTGGATTGTCTTCTGAGGGTGAGGCCATCAGCTTAGAAGGAGGTGAAGGTGAAGCTATGGTCTGAATTTTAGCTGACTTAGAATAGACTTCATTGGAGGGAGGAGTGTTTTTAATAACTTGTGAGCTAGAAGAAGGAAAAGGTGACTTACTAGATATAATAACCTTGATCTCTAGCAGCCATTTGGCCTGGTTTCATTTTGGTTGAATCCATTGAGGGTGGTAATGGTGAGCCTCTGTTGATGATCTTCTTTTGTGTGGCTCTGAGAGTGGATCTTCTTTAGTTTTCTTTTCCTTTTGAGCCACGAAGGGTAGAGCATCTTTCTTGGATTGAGCTCGAGTGAAGACAACACATGAGAAGCTTGGGGCTTCCTCTTCTTCTTCCCCATCATCAACAAACTCAAACAAGCCATTGTGCATATCAACTTCTTCAATTTCGAGGTAGCCTTCATAATCCTCTACTATTTCTCCTTCAAGTTCATCAATTTCAGCATCCTCTCTTGATTCTCTGGTGTCACAGATAGCATTGATAGGAGGTGCTTCAAGGGAAAGTTGGCAGGAGGTGGTGCAATTCTTTTCTATCAAGGAAATTTGGCCTCCTTGGAGCATTTCTCATTGTCATTTGGGACAGTTGTTTCTTCAAGGCAACCAGATCATTTGCCATTTTCTAGAACATAGGGTCGGTTGTGACCAAACTGGAACTCTGACCCTTCTGCTTCCCATTTGGGCCTTTCACCTTTCTAGAGAGGATTAAGTCATCATCAGTTTCAATGGAAAAGTCTTGAGCTTCCCTCAATGTGTTTGGTTGGGCTCTTCTGAGGAAGAAACCAACTTCCGATGGCAAGGCACTGATGAAGAACCTCTTCAAGTTATTTTCAGGGGAACTACATCTTCTGGGATTCTTCTTGTCAATCTATCAAACCTTGCAACAAAATCTCTCATGGACTCAGAGACTTCTTTCTTCATCTGAATGAGTTGAACCAATGAGATCTTGGAAATCTTCAGTGCTCTTGAACCTATGTTCAAATGCACTTCTTATGTCATCCCAACCCATGATAGATCTTGGAGGAAGCATGTAAAACCATTCAACAACTTTCTCTTGGAGTGACTCCACAAAAATTCTAACCGACACATCTTCATCTTCAACACCTAACACACCACAAGTAGTGATGAAGGCTACTACATGTTCTTCAGGGAGTTGGGAGCCATCTCCTTTGAATTTGGGAAAATTATTTCTCAAACCTCTTGGTAGATCATGGAGTATTTCATGGGAGAGCAAGTGGACCAATATTTCTTCCCCATGGTACATTGGGTCTACATGCTTCACGTTCATTATCAGCCATTTTGTTTCTATTTCTAGCTTCTTCAGCAGCTAGGGTTGCTTCTCTTTCCTCTGCTAGCTTGAGTCTTGCAATTTCTTCAAGTTGAGCTCTAATCTCTTCCTCTCTATCAAACCGAGCTATAACCTCTACTTCTTCTCTCTCCAACTCCTCAAAAGTAGGGTCAATCACTCCTCCTTGCCTCAGCTGGTGAGTATACCTTCTATCAGCCAACTTGAAAGTTTATTGTCTTCTCTTTCACAACCCAAAATTTTGTAGCAATGGTGAGGTGATTTACACTCTACCAAATATGCCAAGTAACCTCTTTCAGGTCTGAAATGATTTCCTTTGGATATGATAGAGCAAAGAAGGTTTTCTAGAAGGATTTGCAAGAATTTTGAGTTACATCCATGCAGTTCATATGGCTACTCAATCTGCAGAACTCTTCTATTTGAATCTTTTTGTATTTTTGGATCACAAGGAATTTCAGACTTCAAAGGAAAACTTAATGATATTTTAAAAACCTTGTGGTCATTTTTGGGTGCAGATGCTTGCAACTCTGCCCCACATGGTGCACGCCAAAACTATTGGTGAGAAAATTTGTCTTGTGGAAAAATTTGTGGATTTCAGGCCAACGCTATGGGAATCTAAGTCCCTCTACATTTGAATGGTGCAGCTCCCATTGTTTAGCATGTAAAACCAAAGTGGATTTATGGTGGTTTTTCAACCAGAGATCCACAGAACACTCCACTGTCCCTATGGCAATAATAACAACTCCTTGCTATAGCAGAAATCGATCTGAGAAAGGGGAGGGAGTGAGAATGAAGGAGGGGGAAATCAATGTTGTGGGTAGAGTGTCAGATGCCCACACACATCAACTGGAAGTTTCATTACATGCATTAATTAATAGAAGAAAGACAAATTTGTAATTTCTGAGCACAAGATAGAATAAAACACACTGGTCACAAAGCACCAATCAATTTTTCCATCGAGGGGACATAAAATTCCTTCCTTTTTTATTGATCTCAGAGTTGAAACTTGTACAACGAGTGGGAATAGAAGAAAAATGCAGAGGAGGAGAATAGAAGAAGACTAACAATCATTTTTTGTCCTCTGTTCACAAAAACATGCTTCCAGTTTCCAAATTTGATTTCCAACCCATACAATCACTCTCAGAGGACAAGAAATAGCATGCAAGGGGTGGTTACAACTTCCCCAAATGGCCAAGAAGTAGTTACAATCGAAATCCAATCATTTCACACCATTTTCATTCCTCTTTTGCAGAAAAATGACCATGGTGGGGAAAAACTAGAAACCATTACAAATTTTCTAGTTTGAATATGGACCATTAGATCACCTTCTATGCTTTTCACTTTGAGCCATCCATGTGGCAGGAGAACATTGGAGCGAGTCGGGGAAACTTTTTTGCATTTTTTTGCATGCCAGAGACATTTTCTCAATTTTCTCCCACAAAAATCCATCAAAATTTAAAATTGAAGTGTCCATCATGTGGATAATTTCACCATCTTTCCATTGATACCAAAAACATGAAAAATCTGAGCTCTAGATCGAAAGATATGGCCTCTTGAAGATTTAGGGAAAAACTAGCAAAATTAGGGCAAAATTCAGGTCTCATGGGCCAAAATTTGACCTTTTTCCCTCTTTTTTCAAATTGGGAAAATTTTTCCCCAAAATCTCCATGCCCCCACCAACCCGATGACACGTGGCACTTTCTGGTTCATCCATGGGCTTCAGAATAACATTTTTCCCCTTTCACAAAAATGGGAAATTTTCCCAAACTTCTCTGCGTGGCCCCGCCGCTCCGAGACACGTGGCACTACCCAATTCGTCTGATGGGATCGTGGGCTCATTTCTTTCCTTCAACCTTTTTGACCAAAAAGGCAAAAAAAAAAAACTTAACTTCTTCCCAACCCCCCCGTGGTTACTACGTGGACTAGACACATGTGCACCTTATGATTGTGGGGCCTTCAGTCATTTCCTTCCATTTTCCTTTTCTTGGGGGCTTTTTGACTTTAACCTTTTTTCCCCAAAAGGCTAAGTGGAAAAATTTTCTCCTTTCGCAAATGCGCTTCCTTCCTTCATCGGGCCCGCGGGCCAAAATTTTCTTTGTGCCTTTTAACCCCAAAAGGGCTAAGTGCAAAATTTATCTCCCTATCTCCACCAACCCGCCAATTTCCTTGGAAAATTTTCCAACTCCGCTCCACCGCCCGAGCCTTCCTGGCACAAAACTCTCCCAAGCTCCGCAGGGCCCGCCTAGGGAAAATTTCCCCTCCAAACTCCGCCGAGCCATAACTCAAAAAATACAAGGAGTTAGGAGGACTTCTTTACCTTTCTGGAAAGGGGAAGAAAAATCCTATCTGATGAAGCAATACCTAGAAAATTTTGAGTGCCTAAAATGTGTAAAAATTTGACTGAGGCACAAAAGGAAGCTAGTTAACCCAAAATAAGAGTATTTTGGTTAACAAGTATGATCAATCATGTGTCCATGTCTCATGCATGGGAGTTACACAACAGTCCTATATACATACCTTCTTATTTTGATCTATGAGAATGCTAGACCTATTTCTTTCATACTTGATTTTCCTTTTTGATTCAATTTATTGTTGATTACTTGGAGTGTTCACATCACCATAAGAAGGGTAACCTCTTCTATGTGCACAAGGTTCTTTATTGATTCTTACATAAAAATATGATATGGTATCATAACTATTGTTCAAGAAATGTGCACTCATTTGTTTCAGATTGCTAATTACTTCTATTTCAGTTTTTGTGCTTCTCATACAAGTTTTTGATCATTCTTTGGAATCTTCTTATCGGTTTAACAATCTTGTTTGTGGAGTTTTGTTGGTTTTGTGTGTTTTTGGTCCATGTGTAGGTGTATTTTCAAGTTTCATGTCTATCGGATTTTCCTTTCCAAATATAGTTGTACGACAATCTTTGGTGAAAATTTCTTGGTTTGGAGGTATTTATGGTTTGTTGCTTTAATGGAAAAAAATTCGGTGTTTTGGATTTTTTTTGGTTTTCCTATTTTCAAACTCTCCACTTTATTATTTTGCCTTGCTCTTTCACCCCTAGACTATTGTTTTTCCACCCCAGTTCATTATTCCTCCCACCGATATCCTTTCTAAGCCCAACTCGCCCCAGATGAGCTAAGTTTCCCCTTTGTATCTCACCGAGTTGAGTTACCTTTGGTATCGGGTAGGCTATGCATTTTTCTTTGGCAAGTGAGTTTTTTTGTCCTAACGAGTTGGGTTGACTCAAGTGGGTAAGTTGGCTTCATTTTTCATTACCCTACAAGTCATTTTTTTACTTTGTCAAGTTGGTAACCTTGTCTATCATGAGTTGTTTGTGTGGTTGTGAATCATGCCCAGTGAGTTGAGGTTTGGTTACTACTTTGTGTTTAGCGAGTTGTTTATGTTTTGTTTTACATTTGTATGTTGGTTCAAGTTTTCCTTCATACTATCTTGCATTCGAGTGTTTTACATTGTTCTGTTGGTCGTTTGGTGTGTTGGTTTCTCATGTTTTCATGTTGTTGTGTGGTTTTCTCTAACTTTCTCAATCCTAGCTCACCTACCCACACCAGTTTTCCTCATCGTGCCTTGCCAATATTGGAGGCCTAGTTTATTCACCTTTTCTCATAACTTTTCTCATGTCCATGTCCAACTTCCTATCAGGCCATTCCTAATATTAAGCCCTCGGTGCTTGTGTTAAATCTAGTCACCAAAGTTGTGTGTTTGATCTCTTTTGCAAATTCCATTGCCTTGTCATTCGAATCTCTCCAACTCTATCGTGCCTACAAACCCTACCTCTTGACCATCTCCTTCGCCTAATAACTCTCACTCTCTCCTTCATCTATCTTCCTGTCGGGTTGTTCAAACCGTGTTGGATAAGCTTATCCTCCCACCGAGCTCGTAATATCCCTCGAGCCCCACACCGAGTCAACTCCACGTGACTCGCTCATCCATTCCACCTACCACCTCCTTGAGCCCACAACGCGTCTCTTCACGAGCTAGCTCGATTTATCCCTACATTTCTCCAACCTTAAGCTCCTCGATCTACCCACCTTGACTCACTCCCGCTTACAACGACCTCCCTCCATTTTGACTTTCCCACTTTTTTGAATTTTTAACATTATTTGAATTAAGTTATTAAGTGGTTTTTTTAAATTTAAAGTTAGGTGTTTATCAAAGGGAAGTTTTAATTAGGTGGTTTATTTTTAATCAAAGGGTGCTACTTAATTTAAAGGTTGGTCTTACTAATAGTTAGGTCTTAATTTGAAAATTAGGATCTATTTTTATTTAAGGTACATAAATAATTTTAATTAGCTCTTTAATATCATTTGATTATTAGTTAATTATAATCATTTGTTTAGTGTTATTATCACTTTTTAATCACATTTTCTTATCCCTTTTAATCTCTAAAATTAGACTAATTGGGAAAATAAGAGTTTTTTTAGATTTATTATACGTTTTTACTACTAATCATTTTCTGGAGTGTGTAGCGTCTCTCGTAGCTTTTTTTTGCATTCTATGCGCATTTTCGGCGTCCTAGAGGTCCCCAAGACTCATCTTGAGCCCATTTTTTACATTATAATCACCCTTATTATTGCTTGTGGACTAGTGAGTGTGTCCACCATAGTCTTACTGATAAGGGGTTTTGTTGTAACATGAGATGTTTTTTCTCACACCAAACACTATTGTTTCCCCCTTGTTCCTTTCTTACACTCTTTTTGTGTTTTTTGTGTTGTTTACTTCTTCCGACTGAGACTTATTGTGGCCTCCACTCTTACATGATTCATCACCTACTGCAAGGTGAGTGGTCAATTATCCCATGTCACATGAACACACCCTATTATAATCAACACACTACTTATAAAGTGCCACAAACATGATGTTATCATTATTATTTGTGTTGTATTACATGCAGATACATTCTTGGATGAGTATGGAATTATGCAACCTTGTGTGTGTTCTCTCACCCTTTTTCGTGCATTCTCGCACTTCTTTCTTTTTTTGGATGCACCATGGAGATTGTTTCTCCCAAACCTACGCTTCATAGGACCCTTATTCATTACATGCTCCACCTCTTATTCTCAATAGGGATAACTATACATTGTGGAGTTTGAGCATGGAATTTTTTCTTATTCACAATGACCTTTATCTCTACTTGTATGGACGAGTACCTACCTCCCCATTGATATTGATCATCTTAAAGATTGGATTGACACTTGTAAGCATTAGTTGTTGATCATTTATTGATGTACATTTAATTTCATATCCACCATCATGTGGTGCACACAAAGTTTCCTCACATTTTTTGGATCATTCTTCAGTCCTTATTTGAATACCCTTAAGATACTTTTGTTTTTGCTTCTTCTATTGATATAGTTGTCTCCTCTCCCTCTTCATGTGATGACATATCTACTGACCCATACTTTCTTGTTTCTATCCTCGATAATGAGGACTATTTTTTTAGTTCTAATGATGAGAGTGTAGATGAGGAATTCTCTCCTCCTTCTCTCAAAACCTTTCATAGAATGGATAAACTCCTCCCTTCCCATCAGATATCAGGAAGTCTTATTCCCAACCTCATACTTTCATTACATTTTCCTCCTTTCCACTTCCAATGTGTGAGGCCCTTTCCACTCCTCCTCCTTCATATATTGATGATTCATACATGTCAAACATTGTTATTTTGTTTATCGAGTCACCCTATGGGGACAAGTATCTGCCATACCTTATTCGTCTCTTCACAATGCCTACTTTTGTTGTCATACATGGATTTTCTCATCCTTATATAGATGTTTTGGATTATTTCTTCATCTCCATTGTTGGGCATTCCCTTCTTGGACTCTTATCACTTCCACTATTTCAAATACCATCATTGATTCAAGATTTCTTATGGATCCTCTTTCTATGGTTGTCAGGTTTTTTGTTGTGCCTTCACTTCATATGGACATTATTTCGAGTGAATGATCCATACCCAAAATCTATCAGTTCTAAATCAAAGTGACATTACCTTATGTTTTGGAGAACCTTCTTATTAAACCTATGTCACAATTTGGTTGTGGACCATATTTAGAGTTCTTCATACTTTTTCATGTGTGTTCCTTCGTGGAGTAGGTGGACTTTCAAAGACACCATTTCTATTCTTCCTGAGGATAAAAACATTGTTTTATATGGATGGACCTTCTTCAGTCTACATGTGGAAGACCACATCATCAAAACTCTTCTTGGAGACTTTATAGAGTTACATAATTCAGATCCAGTTGTAGAATTATTTATTTAACCCTTCACTAAATCCAAGTATCCTTACTTGTGCTCTCGTCTTAGGGTGAGGTCCACTACTACTTCTCGCACATCTACTTTGGGCCTTCTTGTCTTCCTCTCCTCTTCAGGATTCTCTTCCACCTTCAGAGACACTTCATGTTCCTCCTCCCTCCACCACTGATTACAAACTTTCAGGTCCTTCAAATTCCATGGGAGTTCATCGAAATCATCTTTTGAAAGAGTGGCTAGTTCTCTTCTTCTCCTCATCTTCTTCTTGTAGAAAGATTACAATTTGTACATGGGTACCTTATTAGGCCTTTAGTTTTTGAGACCCATATGACACATCTTTCTTAGGTTTTTTAGGGAATCTTTTATCTCTTGTAAGTGGATGTTTTTCCTTGTGATTTTCCTCCATTACTTGAGATCCTTATTATACATGGGTACCTCATCGTGGCCTAGTTTTCGGACCTATTTTTCTCATCTTCTTATTTTCCAGAGATATGTTATTTTTACATGGGTACCTTATCAGGCCTTTCGTTTTCAGGCCCCATTGACACATATATTAGTTGTCTAGGGTATTTCTCTTTCTATTCTGAATTTCCATGACCTATACCTCAACTATGATGAAGGGGGATGTTGGTGTATAAGACTTGTCTCATCATCACTTGGTGTCTTATCCATGAACCCCTTCACCCAAAGGGGGTTTGGGATAACGAACTTCAATAATACCCCTTCTATATATATTAGTGGCAACTTCAAAGCCTCCATTTTTCCCTCCACCCAATTCCATCACCCAAACACTCTTTCACCCGAATTGTTAGATTGTGCCACAAATAAGGATCAATGGATAGTTATGAATGCATGTTTGTTAAATGATGAAATCAATAAGAGTAATGAAAATATATTGAATAACAATCACCAGATCTAAGACAAATTATAAGAAGCGCCATTAACATTCAAGAATAGAATCCTTCATTAAGATAAGAATATATACACAAAATATGTATATATAGCTAATGGAAATGAGTAAACCATAATACAAGAGGTGGTTGAGTGTAAGTCATATTGATTTTAGTGTTCAAGTGTTGGCTTCTAAATTCCCTTGTTCACACATAAGCAAGATAAATATATTTCTAGGGAAAAATCATTAAATGGAATAAAACCCTACACTAGACACGCCCTTAAGCATATCTTAGGTGGTATGAATAAATGGGTCCCAGTGTCAAAGCCATGATGAGGTACCTAAGTATAATGAAACTCTTAGAAAGTGGAGAAAAGGAGAAAACCCTCTGGGAAAAACTCCCCCCCAAAAGAGAGAAAAGGAAAAGAGGATTAGAAGGACCCATCGAATATGATGTTAAAGTATCCTACACCGTAAGAAGAGATCGTAAGATAATATTACTTTCTCTCAATCAATGGTTTGGTGAATATTCGAAGTTACCTTCCCTATGGTCTAACAATATCTAATATCGATGATGTTTCCATGAATGAGATCTCTAATGAAGTTCATGTGAATATTGATGTGTTTGTTTCACTTATGTTGGACTAGATTCCTATAAATAATAATGGTACTCTGGTTTTCACAGAATATGAATGTAGGTTGTCTAAACTAGATACCAAACTCTATGATAATTCCTTAAATCCATATAGTCTTAGTATAAATATTAATATCCTCTATATTCAGCCTCGATAGAATATATAGCAATAGAATTATATTTTCTCTAGAAAAACTAATCATACCTGAACCAAGAGAGAAATTATCACCTAAAGTGAACTTATGACGCTCAAGATCACTATCCCAATCTAAATCTGAGTACCCAACCAATTCAATATCAATTCTAGCTCTACAACGAAACTCAAATCTATATTTACTCTGCATGTAGTGGAGAATCCTCTTACCTTCTCTTAAGTGCATCTCATGGGGATCTTACATGAATCTAGAATCTATGGCTATAACATATGAAATGTCGAGGTCTAGTATGCGTCAAGTAGATAAGACTGCCAATATGTTATCGGTATAAGGTAACATCAACCAATGTTGTATAACAATCAATCTCAAGATTGATTATAAATAGAAAGGGAGTTAGAGTTGGTTTGCAATCATCCATGTTAAACTAAGTAAGTAAATCAAGAGAATAATTAGGTTTTTCAATGGTGATCCCCGAACCACACCGTGAAATCTTAATCCCAAGGAAGTAATGCAACAAACCCAAGTCATTCTTGTATATTTTATCATGAAGATATTCTTTCATCATTGCAATGGGTGATGAAGAGTTCCCTATGATTAAAATATTGTCAACATAAGGGACTAGATCATAAGTGAATCATTCAAATTGTAGAATGTAGACATTCAAGTCAAAATGGCATCTAGTAAACCCTACAGTGAGAATAAAGGAATCTATTTTTTCATAACAATCCCAAGTGGCATGTTTGAGGCCATAGATATATTTCCTAATCCTGCATACTAAGGAATATCCCTAAACAAAATATTTTGGTTTATCCATGTAAATATCCTCCTCTAGATCACCATGAAGACACCCATCCTAAAGACATCCTAGTGATGATATGTGGTAATGGAAATTATGTGTTGGATAGAGTTCATTTTGGCAATCGGTATAAAATTATCGATGTAGTAAATGTAAATTACTTGTGAAAAACCTTTATCTATAAGTCGTGCTTTTAACTAGTCAATGCACCAATTTTTGCATACTTGGTTGATATATACATTTACATTGAACTATCTTCCTTCCCTTATGAAGCTATGTCAAATCCCAAGTGTCCTTCCTAATCAATTAATTGTACTCCTCCTAAATAGTTATTTCCCACTGGATTTCCATATGTCTCCCGAAATGTCTATGGATCAAAGGTACAAGCTAAGAAATCATGTGTCCCATCCCTTAACTCTAATTGGGTCAAACTAAAATCTATAGGATCCCATACCTAGGTTCCTATACTCTATAATGTTTTTCTAGCTCAAATATGACCGGAAGTAGGAGATTTGGGAATAAACTCTTCATCTTCGAGTTGTGGCTAGATATGCATGAAGATGAAGATTTGTTTTTGATCTTTTTATATAAAATAGAATAAGAATAATCCTCATTAGTGATATTCTTAGGAACATGCATAGGAATATACTCAGGATCATCAAAATTGTCTGAATCATCATCTAAAAATCCATGTGTAGCTGATGGAGGTGTCAAAGTGTCATATGCATAAACTAGTGAGACTTCCTAAAAATTTGACACCTCTCTCAATGAACAACTCATGGATGGTTGGATGGAGAATTATATATCCCTTTAACACTTGGGTATCCCACAAATATGTAACATTGGTTTTGAGGTTATATTTTCTTGTGTTTCTTTTTGGGGACGTGAGCCATATCTCGGTGATCCAAAGACTTGGAATTTTTAACCGGTAGTTTCTAACTATGCCAAGATTAAAAAGGAGTGAATCCTTTAAAGGATTTATAAGTTACATGGTTCTAGATGTAATTTTCATAGTTAACAACTTCGTCCCATTATTTTGGTGCTAAGGATTTGGAGTGAAGCATACATTTGGCCATCTCTTTTAAGAACTTGTTCTTCCTTTCTGCAATTCCATTTTGTGAAGGATCAGTATGGGCTGTCCACTATATTTGAATCCCATTTAAAGTATAAAATTTCTCAAAATAGTTACTTGACATATTCCCCTCCATTATATAATTGTAGATCTCTAATATATTTCCCTAAATGCTTCTCTACAAGATCCTTTAAGTCTCGAAAATGATCAAAAAATTTAGACTTCTAATAGAGGAAGCATACCCAAGTGTATCAAGATAAATCATCAATGAAGGTGATAATGTATCATGCCCAAGTGAAGGAAGGATGAGGAAAACTAGATACATCATTATGTATCAATTCTAAAACTTTTGTAGCTTTCCAAGTTTTCCTTTGTCAAATGATTCTTTAGGATGCTTTCAAGGGTGTAACCCTCATAAAATCCTTTCGAAAAACCAACTCTAGGTAATCCTTCTAACATATTATGTTTTCTCAATTGTTCCAAGTAGTGATAGTTAAGGTGGAAAAATCTCTCATGCCATAATTTTCTAATGCCATCTCGAGTGATTTAACAATGCAAATCAAGAAGTTTCGGGAGTAAAATGAGAGAAGGTGTATAATAATGCTTGGTGATCTTCCCTTCCCTCTATAACTATAGTATTCATGTGCAACTCTCTGATTGGTAAATGAATCTAGATTGAATTCAAATCACATGCCCTTCCTTATGTGATTGATCTAGTACATTGATAGAAAATTGGTGGAAAGTATTGGAACACATTGAACATTATTGAATGTTGTACCATTTACTTTAACTAACCCATGCCATGTAACTACTACAAATGTGTCATCACATAATGTGATTTCATACATGCTACATGTTTCCATGGAAGAAAAATCAACTTGTGAACATTCCATATAGTGTGAAGCACTCGATTCAATGACCTATGATGAAGATGGAGCTACAACAAAAATAAGGATTTTCCTTTCTTTTTTTGCCTTGAAATCTTCTTGGTTTGATGAATTTTTTTTTATAATCTTAGGTACCCCTAGATTATTCTTCTCTATAATGTGAGTAGTGGTCAATCTTCTTCTTCATAAACTTGTGTTTATCATGCCCAAATTTCTTACAGTAGGAACACTTAACCCTTTCTTTATTAGGTTTATCTTCAGAGGAAGTATGTTTAGTATTGGCTTTGGGGTTGGATGGTTTCTAGTCATTTTTCTATCCTGGTCCTTCTTATCTTGTTTTTTTCATTTTTATTATAATCCTTAGGTTTCCCATTCCCTGTAATAAATGTGATTTAGAGGACCTAAGATTACTCATCTAAATAAAATTTTCTTGCTCTCTGGTCAAATTTATAGCAAATTCATCTGAGGATGGAATCTTCCATTAAGCTCTAAGTGCGCTCTTAGTGGAGTGAAAGTTAGAAAGAAACATGGAATAATCAGGATCAAGTTTAGAAAGAATCAAATGGTCATCATTTTTTTCAATCCCGATCTATTTCAATTACAATTTGAGTGATTTGAATTTAGTGAAGAAGTCATGGATAGTGTTAAAGCTACCTAGGCTCAAACTAAAGATCTCATTCTCTAATTCATATCCCCTCATGAAATCATGTTTCTAAAATATTTGTCCCAAATTGGTCCACACTTCATTAGGATTTTTAGAAGACTTATTATGGAAGAGTGGATTAGAAGATATAGACATGAACAAAAATACAAATGATTAATCACATTTTTAAGCCATTTAATTTTATCTACATATGATTGTAGTTCTTTTTCTACACCCATTGTGATTTGGCTTAAACCCCTTCTTCTTAAGAAAATTTATATTTTTATTTCCATTTGTGATATTTAAATGGAGTAAGAGATGGAACCATTCTAAGATCCATAAATAAGAGAAGAAATTGCAAGAAGGTAAGGTAGGAGTGAACACAAGACAATCCCCTTGGAAATCAAGCAAGAAGAACCTCCCCTTAAATTAGCACTTTAAAAATTTGAACTTTTATAATGTTAAAAATAACACCAATGCAAAGAGCTAAAAAAATAAACACTTTCAAAAAAATGACACCAAAAAGGAGTTGATTTGAGAAATTTATGTGATTAGGGAGATTTAAAGTTGATTTGCAAGTTTTAGTGTAATTTGGGGTTTAAAACTTGCAAAGAAAGTGCAAAAATATGACCAAGACTATGTCGGGGTTATGAACTTGCAAAGCAAGTTCAAAATCTTACCAAGACTATGTCATGGATTTGGGCTTGTGGAACATGTGCAAAATTCTCGAGCAAGACCATTTTGGGTTTTGGTACTTTTCAACAATGAGCAAAATTTTGACCAAGACTATGTCATGGTTTGGTACTTTCCAAGCACGTGTAGAATTTTCACCAAGACTATGTTGGGGTTTGGGAAGTTTCAAGCATGTGTAAAATTCTGAAAAACATTATGTCGTGGGATTTGGAATTTTGAGCATATGTAAAATTTTGACCAAGACTATGTCGTGGTTTGGGACTTATCAAGCATGTGTAAAATTCCAACCAAGACCATGTCTTGGATTTGGAATTGTTGAGCATGTGTAAAAGTCTAACTAAGACTATGTCGGGTTTGGTACTTTTTAAGCATGTGAAAATTCCAGACCGAGACTATGTCAGGGAGTCCAGAAAGTGCAAAATTTTGACTTGTTAATGCACATGAAATTCCCAAAATCCTGAAATGCAAAGTACTTAGACCGTTTCAGGTTTCAAGGTTTGAGGAAAAATTTTCTTGTAACTTGAAAATGTGTCAAGAAGTATCAAAATTTTGAAATACAATGGACTTAGACATTTTCAGTTGAGAAAATTACGTGTAACTTACAAGGGATCAGGTTCACTAAATGATTTAATAAAATTAAATCTAAGATAAAGACATTGTTGATGATATAGATATAATAATATTCATGCAAAGAAATGCAAGTGAGAGTGATAGATAGGATTCGAGAATGACTTAGCTTTCCACCTTATGTCCGAATTGATTATGGACTAGAGAATAGGATGAAAAGGAATATTTTGGGTTTTATAAGCTTTAGTTACGGAATGGGACTAACATTTCTGGACAGAGTGCCTAGAATGGGACAAGGCCACTTGGGTATTTTTTTCGTAATGGGTGCTTATGTCTACTATGGGTGTTGGTGCCTATGAAAGTGCTCAGGATCTGGTTTCTTCTATGTTGTTCAATGTCCCTCCTTGTTTGTTGTGTGTCACATTAGATTCGTTATGTTGCACCTATAACCTACAAAATAAACCCTAGATACCTACATAATACTCAAGCACATATTAGATGAATAAAATAATACAAATTCTTAAGTCAGACTAGACCTCGGCAAATCACCCCAATGTGATTGTCACCAAGCATTGCACTACATTTCAAACTCTATGTAGTTATTATGTGTGTGATTGGAATAGTGTCCCTTGAGCTAAGATGCCCTAGTGTCACCACATAAAGAGATAGTGGGAAATAAATACATTGTACTAAATGTAAATATTAGTTATGCAATTTAGAATAAACCCTCCTATGTAGTGAAGTATGTAGTCCAAAATGCAATCATTGATGTAGTAGATAGAAAATATTAGCTCCTTATAGATGTATGTGTCTCTTGAATTCTTGTCCCCCTAATGAGGTTAAATAAGACATATGTATATATGATTCCCTTTCTTAAGTTTCTTCATTAACAAGTTAAATGCCAACCTAGATTTATAAACGAAGAAAAGAAAGAAATAACATTCAAAAGATCATAAAAAGAAGTAAAGAGGACACATGTACCCGGATGGGATAGTAGTGCTTAGGCACTTATGTCCCTAATGGACGGTCTGTCTGAGAGTTTTAGAAAGATAATACATTGAAATCGAGCTAAGTAATATTTCATCTAGTGTGTAAAATTGTAATTTGTCAATCAGAAACAACAAGTAATAAAGATGAAAAGGATAAAAGTAATTTCAAAGCAAAGTAAAGGGGTGTTAACAAGTAATTATCTTGCTTAGGAATAATGCATATAAATGAAATATTTAGAGGCTAGATATACATAGTAAGTGTGTGATTTAGTGACATCAATGGTATGTTAAGAAATTCATTACTACGCACTCAACACACTATGAAAAATAGTAAAACATTTCTAGAAATAATGAAAAAAAAACTAATTATGTTTTAATGTCTTCTTTGCGAGCTTATGAAAAATATCAATTTCGATATAAATATGGAGATATATTTCCATAAACATACATACATCCCTAAATTGGGAAATATTTTCACTACACAATTAATAGAAAAAATACAAAAATACGAAAAAAAAAAAAAACCCGCATGCTCAATATTTGAGTCTAGAACATATACCTAAAATTTCATGGCGCAAAAATAAGTTTTGACTACTTTAGAGGACGTCACCGTTTTTGCTCTACTATAAAATAAGAAACAACCTTTGAACAAAATTAACAAAAAAAAACAAAAATCAACTTTTTTAAAATAAAAATTCACATGCATTCTACACTCAAAACACAACATTTAATTAGTTCACATCATTTCATGAATGTGTACATTTTATGGAAAACACATTTTTAATTTTAGTGAAGTCAAAAATTCATGTCTTTAGAGG